>JAGDQP010012743.1:0-42119 GCA_022664845.1 Lepisma saccharinum
GAATGGAATTGGAAAGGAAATAGATAAGAAGTGAAGGAGAAGAAGAGAAACAAGGAGTTTACACGTATCACTGTGTCTTTAAGCGCCAAGAGAAATACACTGGTCTCCTGCTCGAACGGAAATTAAAGAAGTGTTGGCAACGTGACTTACAAGCCTGATTAGTTGTTGCGGAGTTGTTAACATCCTCGTGAAACCCTCTCCTGGAGACCGAATTGCAAGATGAGAAGTGGTTACACCCATTCCCCCAACCCTCTATGCCTTCTCCCTTGCAGGCGTAATCTACCCTCACTGCAATTGAGTGTGACAAATTGTCTTCGCTTTCTTGAATGACTCCCGGAGAAGAATTCAACAGGGTGGAGTTCTCCAAGGAAGTTGCAATCAAGTAAGACGAAACTCAAAGAAGTGTTTCATAGTGTAAATAAGGCGTGTGATCTTGTAAGCAAACTATAGTGTCTTGTTTTGGAAACTTAGGTCGTGGAAATATGTGTTCCTTGACACACATTGGCATCCTTTTCGTGTTTGTCAAGTACTAGTCAACTTATTGAGAAATTTATGGAATAAAAAAATGTTGATTCCAAATGCGACTTGGATTGATTAGAAATCAAACCGACTTCCTTCAACTAATCTACCATAACGCTACGAAAATTTCACTGCTATTCAAATTTTGATACATATTTTAATGTTTGTTTGCATGTACTATGTATGTGAGTATGTTGTCCACTATACAAATCTACACTGCTAAATTACATTGCTCAGGGGGGCAAAAATGTTTAATATAGCCTACCTAAGTGTAGCCACAGTGCAGACAACGCATGGATTTTGCAAAACAAGAATCTTTCCCTTAACCTCAATGTCGTTACAGATGCAAATGCACACGGACTTCATACAACTCAAGCCGAAGAAGAGTCTTTTATAATAGCGTTATTTAACCTTTTAATATTCACGGACCGGCAAACTACTGGGAGAAACTTTCAAGATCCGAGAAGATACCAGTAAACTGGAGATGTATTTCACGTTCAAAGCATGACAACGTCTCTTCAGACTCCAGTTGTATTAAAAGAGAAATACCTGCCTTAATCTCAGTGTTGAATTGTCGAAATTTACAAAAATAACTATTGTATTAATGGGCCGAGGACAGGTATAATGATATCGCGGACCGGTACCGGTCCACGCACCAGCGGTTGAAAACCACAGCAATAGAGGATATAAACAGACAAGTATACATTACAATAAAGAAACTATTGCTTTGGGTCGAAGTAAGTTTCAGAAAAACAGATGGCAGAAATACACACGTGTTATTTTATGTTAATGATACAATGTATTCACTAACCTCCACATTTTCTCTTAAATAAACTATTTTGTAATTGTTAATTAGTGCTTTACTGCTATTCATATTTTATTTCATTAAAGTTTAGAAAGTCACACACAGTGCACAGTTTAAAACGCATCTAGGAAGTTACTACTTCAGTACCCTCAAAAATCTGAATGCATGCACATTATTAAAATTAACGAATTACGGTGACATAAAAGGAAAACGTCAAATTTTAGTATTGTAATATTACTTGATGTATTCAGTAGTATATTTGTCCTAATTTAATTTATGACACTTTAAATGTTCCTGTGTTAAAACATGTTTGCATTCTCTTCTCAACAAAATCCATGGCATTTAAAATTTTTATCTTCGGTATTTTTTTTTTTTTTTTTTTTTTTTTGCTTGAAAAAACTAGAATCTACAAAACTTTCACACTGACAACGATGCAACGCACTACATTAGTTCGAATTTTCCAGAGCTGATGAAGATAGTTCTGGGATATCCCAGAGATGATAGTCGGTTTGCAGTTTATTTGAAGTTTGAGCGTGACATTTGTCACATTGTGATTCTGTTTGTTGTTAGGAATAAATTCAAACAACATTTTAGCTGTCAAAATATACTGAATAAATTATAATACATTAAAATTTTTTTGTTATAAAATGATAACTGTGTTACAGATAATAGGCCAGTTATTCTCTGTCGCAAAGCAAAAGCCCATTTTCTTATCAGGAGACAACCTGAACCTTCCACCATTATAAAGCACGTGCCTCACGCCGATTTCCCAGCGTTGCCGTACTTCAAGTGCCTCTCTCTCTCTCGCCCTGTCATAATGGTGTTTTCCTTTGTATTCGCCGCCAGATACTCATAAAAATAAACTAACTGTACTGTCTGGAAATAAGAAGGAAAGGTCTGGAAGGGATTTAGAAGAAGAGAAAAGCGGAAAGGAGTTTTTTAAGTTAATTTAAAGTTTGGCAGCACCGTTCCTCTCTCTTTTGAGGCTGAAGAGTGGGTCGGAAATGATGATTTATGACTGAAGCGGTTTGTCCTTTAGATCAGGATTTTCAAGAAAAATGGTCCCGAAGACGGAAGACAGACTATACCTTAAAGCAGTACGTAGTCGCGAACCTGTAAAATAATTTTGCGGCCGGGGACAGGCAGTTGAAAGCCACTGTTGCATATCTCAGGATGAGTCAGGACATCAGCAGTCGGTCAACGACAGAAACTACTGTCAGTCCTAGTCATATTGAACCTGTTACAATCATAAAAGAATCAACATCTACTCGTATAGGATGGTAACCAGCTCTCCTAACGAAAAGAATGTTGAGGCAAATAATGACAAAAAAGAAGTCTTCATGCAAAACGCTGCCACCCGAACTGAGTATTTCGTCTAGTATTACAGAGTCTTCAATGATGGTATTTAAAGTTACATGATTATATTAGCAGTAATGATTATGCCCATACTGCAGAACATTTAGTAGTGTGTTTGTCTTGCAGTCCCAGGATAGATCACCAGTGCCCATCATCGTGAAAGAGATTTTCTCTGATTTCCCTCGATCACGCCAGGAAAATGTTGCATGGAAAAAGTAATACAATGCAGATACGGTTGCGAACGCGCCCTGAGCAACGCATAAGAAATGTGGCGGTAGCGCTCCATATTTTCTTGACCAACGGCCCGAGGTGAGGTGCAGTGCTTACTCCGACGCTAGACTGCCTCAAGGAATACCAAGGACACTCTTGTACTAAATTTGAAAGAAGGCTGAGTGTAGCGCCAGGCATGGAGTAACTGAAGAAAAGTCCCCAGCGCCCTGGTTAGGATTTGAACCCAACCCGTCGATTCGTAGTCAGACGCGCTAGTGCCGGAGTCACTGCGACTCCCAATGCTGGGATGGTACCTTGAATATTACAATAAAACAGAAATATGAGAAAGTATGTTTAAAACTATAAACAAAGGAAGATTTCGGTTACATAGCTAAGTTCTTCTCTCAATGAATAGTAATAGTACGTTAATGATTTATTTATTTTTTATTTACCTTCTACAGAGAAATTCATTCTCCACTTAATGAAGGTTTACACTGCTACAAATATAGTATACAATATATAAAGAAAAATACAGAAGACAATAAGACAGAAGATAAAAACAGCAACACAAAAAATACAAACTTGAATCTTGAAACCGAAAATGTATGTAATGTGTACAAGAAGTGTGTGATGTTTATCATTCCTTTAAGAAATTGTTTTTAACACTTATTCTACATTTACATATTCGGGATTGCCATGAAAACATTTTTTGAACACATTGTTTACACATGATAAACACGTACTTAATATGTTCTTTGTAGTTAAGTTGGTTGAAGCAATATCACTGAGACGACTTGGGTTCGGTCCCCGTTCCCGCCAACAGTTTACTTTTAATTATTCCATGATAACATACTAAGCTTGATTCACACTTATCTCAAGCTTGTCATGACAAGCCTTCAAGCTTAAAAGAAGCTTGAGTCATACTTGGTACCTAACAAGCTTACTGCAAGCTTGCTTTGAATCATAATTGTAATATCAACTCAACTTAGTAGAGTCAATTTTAAACTTGAATTATGTTTGTTACATCAATTGTAACTACACAAGCCAAATTTAAATGAAAGTCAAGTTTGTCAAACGAACCTATAAAGCTTCCTTGCTATATAGGTTACAGTTTTAAAAGTATTCAAAATTGTTCAAATAGTAAAGAAAAATTATTAAAAAAATAAGAGTGACAAAAAGTTGACTTTTTTGAGACGTGCATAACTACTAAAGAATTGTGTTTTATTTAAAGCGAATATCATTAAGCAAGGCCTAACATAAATCACAAATGTGTCGAGTGTACGTGTAATCTCTTTTCTTATGCACTTTCTACACTCGTGTATCAAATCGCGGCTCCCTTGATGCATATAAAATTCACACATACACACTACATAACATAAGTACTCTCTTAAGACCGTTAAAGTATTCCTCACTATGCATGTACAAACATTAAATTAATTTTACACAAGATCCAACTTTGTCCAGTACCTCATAAGTTTCGAGTGTATACAGAAATTAGTGTTCTCAGGATAGCAGAGTGTCGCTTGTTTCGACCGTAATTCGGTCTTTATCCTATATGTTTTTTTCCTTCAAGTTCTTTTTACAGTTTGGCTTTCTTTTTTTTGTTCTTTTTATCATATTAAACTTGTGCGCCCTCGGCGCTTGATCCAATGATAAAACTTTGGAAAACTCATCCTGGGGGTAACCACGACATCGAGAAGGAGGACGTTGCTAATTGAATTATCCTGAGTTTCACCAAAGTCGGCTTTTTTTTTTAACACTACGTTCTTCTTAGAGTTTATCACGACCTCATGCGACTCGTCTTTCCTTCTCGACTTCCTAGTGTCCACTTCTTGACACCCAGAAATATTTCTTTAGATCTGGAAATTGATATATTGTTTACTTCTGTTTATTGTATTATATTCAACTCTCTTGACTATATGTTCTAGAAAATAAAATATATTTCACAAAATAAGGTTTCAGTGTATAAGTAAAGTCCTGGTAACGTCTTTCGGATTAATATTAAGAGAGCTTTTGATTTTGTCACGGTCACGGTTAAGGGTTTTCGAAAATTGGTTATTCAGTGAAAAAAAAATACTTAATATTTAACCAAATTCCAGAATCATTTCATGTTACATTAATGAATATAGAAGTTATAATTGATTCAAAATGTCGGTATTTTACAGTTTATTTTTTTTAAATAGTGTATTATCATGTTGGAATTCGATATAAATTCCAGAATCGTTTGAATATTTCAGATATACTAGCAAATTGGAAACTTAATTCAATTTCAAAATTTCCCTCCTTTTTTACACTTCAGAAGCTAAGTTGTCAAACCTTATGCGTCCGCTCGATCCCTCTGTCCAACAGCTTTCAGTTCAGGAACTACTAGGGCTAGGAATGTTATTGAGATGTTGGAAATGTCACGGCATGAGAAGTTCAAAACTGTATCATTCATCCAGTTCGTACGGGGACATCCCGAGTTTTGGGAGAGATTTCAATTTTGAAACTACTAGGGCTAGCAATGTGGTTGAGGTGTCGCTGGAAAGCTCTCGCCGCAATTTTTCCGACGGAACATTTATCGTATATATATATAGGATGCTCGCTACTGAAACCTGACAGTAGCTTATAACCACAGTCCCCTGACTAGATTACACCTCTCATCTTTCAATATAAATATGTAACTTTCAAACTTTCTATAATTTTGATATTTTGTCTATGTAATTTCAAGCTGTCCGAAACTGTATATAAAGTGTGTGAGGAGAAAACAAGGAATGTCACAAAACAGATTTATTGGGAAAATCAACTTTCAATTCCTTCATTGCTTAATGTTTAAACGGCTCAACAAATATGTAATCTTTTATGGCTCTTTTCCCTTCGTTATTTAACAGTTTTATAGTTCCAATTTTCCTGAACAGAATTACCTATACAGCATCGCTAGAAATGAACATTCCTGTTTTCTCCCTACACTCTTCTGTTACAGTAAAATGCCATGGGTCCGCAGGACCCCCTGACTGGACATCTAGCTCTAATAAGCTACTTTCGTCCTACGAATTAATTAAAATTGGTATGATATTTTTAAGTAATTTTTATTTTGATAAAAATGAACCGGAGTGAGCACCCGGGCTCAGGCGACGCCCCAAGCAAACCCCCAGAAAATCCACTTTTCCCCGTTATTATTTAGTGGAAGCCTAAAAGCATTATCCAGAAGAACAGATCAGTAAAATTGCCAGAATACACTCTTCATTTATGATCGTGTCTAAATAATGTTGTTAGTCTATGAAGAACAACAAGAGCGATGTAGATGGCTCTTGATAATATCTACAAACCTAGTAACGGACAGAGCTGAAACGGGTCGCCGCGAGTCAATCAGATCAAATTTTGGACCGAGCCACCGTTTCTATGATTGGGACCAGGTCCTACCCGATGACTCGGAAAGCGAAGCGAAGATTCTTTTTTTCTTATACATTGTGGCATTTGTACAATCTTTCTTTCAGAGTAACCGGAAACCTGGGTGTTACTCTTCAGAGCACGAAACATACAACCACAAAGTATCTAACAATAGTAATAAAATATGGTAGTCTCATATAGCCGGAAAGATCAAAACTGTGAAAGGCTATTCTAGAAGCTTATTTGTGTGTTTGAAGTACTAAATACGATAAAACCACCAAAAAATTAGGTTCCCGCTCACTTCTCAAGGAATCACGCAAATAACAGTACTGATTCATTCAAAGCACAGAAATATGACCGGTCACCGGTTCAAGATTCGATTATCGAGTCACCGAGAAGCCAGTTTGGTAATTTCCCAAGTCATTCGGGCTAGACTGGGTCAATCTGGTAACTCCGGTCAAGTTTCAGTGAGCGGGTCACCTATGTTCGGGTCAGGCCGAGTCACCGAGTCTCCAAAGGTGACCTGGTTTCAGTAATGGTAACAGAATGTGATTTGTTCATTGTTGACGTCAAAATTCTATTAAACGTATTTAACAATGCAAATTGTTTGTAAATTCTATTTCAGATGTCAGTCTGACCCATAAAAATATCCTTTCGGTATGGTCTGCTCAACTGAAGTATTTTGAAAATTGAAGCTTATGCGCGAACAAACGTCTAAGTGACATTTTTAAATAAAAAAATCACGAGTACATTTTTATATATAACAGAAAGAGTATGAGACACAAAATATTCATACTTTGCACAAAAACGGACTTTAGTCTAACATGTCTTCGTGCAAAGTATGAATAGTTTATGCCTCATATTTTTCCTGTTATATATAAAAATGTACTCGTGATTTTTTTTATTGCAAAATGTCACTTAGACGTTTGTTCGTGCATAAGCTCCAATTGTCAGAGGAATTTAAAAATATCTAGTAGGTGGTGTCGGAAGCTACGTATATATAAATAGATATAAACTTAGAACATGCCTGTTTGTAAATAAGATCATTGATCTTGTATCTAAACCGGTATGCATCCATTATTAAATTAGAATACTGATGTCTCACTTATAAGAAAATTGTTTCTCAGTGGACAGGTAAAAAGTAAGTATTTTCTCAATTTTAAGAAACCGTTTTTTACTTGCTTAAGGACGTATATGTGACATAGATTTGATTAAGAATGTATCTGAATAAAGATGATACACAAATAAAGATAATACTGTACCTACTGATGGTAATAAAGATCAGTTGTAGAGCTGAGCTAACTCATCTTGATACGAGAACAAATCATAGGTCGACTCATAGGTGACAACTCAAACAGTGTCATTATCAAGTCTGGTGCTGGTTGAAAATACATTTGGCGCTCGATTAATGCAGAATGTCAGCCGATTAAAACGCAGCAGCATGGTGGTTCATTACTAACTGCCAGACTGACCAGGAAAAATACATCACGAGATTTTGCCATAAAAGTTTAAATACAACATGGATCCCCAGGCATATCGTGTATATGCGATTGGGCATATACCCACAAAAATCGGCATAACGTAGTGCTGACAACATCGTCTTTTGCTGTTCCATACTAGAAAGCATCTGCCGCTTAACGGGTGTCCCAAGTGCTCTCCATATCAAGACTAGATGTGAATCACTCTGCAGGTTAACCTTGGACTCATCCGTAAATAAAATACAGGCCTATTGGTTGGCTGTTCATACGCCATGTTTTCTGTACCAGATCGTATACGTGCTCTTCGATATACACTGGAGTTAAGGTGGTACATTTTGCAGGCCTGCGTGGCTGGGTTCGATCAATCGTTTGTACTTACAAATGAAAGGTCTCTGGCAAAGGTAATTCCCTCATACAATATTTCTGTGGCGTGTGGTACTTAGTAACGGACAATAGTCTTGCTGTAGCATTGTAATCCATGGATGCCGTAGCGTAGAACACATTTCCATTTTGTTGAAATCGCTGCCAGCCTCGAGAAATGACACTTCTTGGGGCAAGCGGTTACTGGGACATTTGTCAGCCTACAGCTTTCTTTTCCACATAAAATCATCAAAATAGATTTGCTGAGACATATCTGGCATATACGGCACTGTCACAAAACCAAGATTCACGATACCTCCTTGACTAAGCCTTTTCTGATGTATGTGATGATCAGCAACCGAGTACTACGTAATGTATACCTTGCGTCTGGTACCATCTGCTATGGCAATAAATATAATCATATCGGTTGAGGTATGAGTCGTTTTTATGACGAATCATGTGAAGCAATGGAATTGTTCCCTTTGATTTACAATTAGGGTAAAGCCGGGAGAGTTTGCGCAGTAGGAGAGATTGCGCAGGACCTAGAAAGACGGGAAGGAATTCGACTGACGTGTTACGAGTGATGGACAAGTGAATACGTTACTGACAGGCTCGTCAGTTGAATTCCTGTTGATAAAAGGTGGTCCCTCACACTTATATGTTTTTATTTATTTTCTTATAGGACTATATGAACACATATACTCCATGCTCAATTAAAATTGTCAACAAATAGCACTCATCCATTAAACATACGTACGCGGCCAGCGGATAACTCTTAGCTAATTTCAGGCTTCGGTTTTCCTTAAAATCAAAATTTCCGAATTCTTGTAGCGTGTTAGTTATAGCTCCGAGTAAGTTAATAATTTAAATGTTTTACAGTTACAATTAGGTTTCTCATTTTTCCAAAGCCTTTTTACAGTTTTACGCATCATAAGGGATACGTCAAGGTTGTAAACGATCCCTATGTAATATTCTTAATCACCACTGCTCCGGCTACTAGACTGGGATTTTTTCCTGAAAGGTAATTATAATTTAGTTGGAACAGACAACCGAAACATATACAGGGTGTATTTTAATATGTGGGACAAATTTTGCTGAGAAATTGCTGGCACCAAGACAATGAAAAAGGTCTATATAAACGTAAGTCCGATTCCACTTCATTTTCGAGATACATTTTCTAACTTGGGGCCCAAATTTGATTCCTATCAATGGTAAATACAAAGAATTTTCCGGCATAAATCAGAAAAGATGTATTAAAATAAAATTTAATTTCGGATGGTGATTTGCAATAAATTTTTGGATAATAGAAGCTAAAAAATCATCCCACTGGGTATCCAGTGTTGCTAAACGCTTATATAGTTTATTTTTATCAAATTGCACTACGTCAGTTTGTTGAATATATCGTATCTTTTAGTGATGGTAAGCGTAATATGTGAAGCACAGAACGTAGTGTTGCAAACTGTTAGTTTAGCATGACGTTAAACGTTGAAAATGGGCATGTGGAATATTTCACCTTGTATATTGTGTACAGTTTGCAACATTGCGTTCTGTGTCCCATCACTAGAGGATACGATATAGGGCTATATCATATAAACATTACAATAAACTGACGATAAAGTACCATTAAAAATAAAATAAAAAATATTTGCAACACTGACAGCCCACTTGATCATTTTTTTATCTCCTTATATTCATCGGATTGTTACAAATCACCTTCCGAAAACTAAACTTTATTTTAGTGCATAGTTTGTGATTTATGGTGAAATATTATTTGTATTTATCATTTACAAGGGTCAATTTTGGGCCCCAAGTTGGAAACCCTGTATCTCGAATACGAAGAGCAATCGGACCTATCTTTATATGGGATTTTTTTTTCATTGTTTTGGTGTCAAGAATTCGTCAGCGAAGTTTGTCCTACATATTCAGATACACCCTGTATTTCGAATAATTACTAGTACATTTGTCTGTACGCATACCTATTTGAAGGAGCACATATGTATTTAAGGACAGTGTAGTATTAAATGTTGTATTATGAACCAAATAGCTTGAATTATATGTGTGCGGATATGACAGACATTTTACTCAGCATACCAAGATCATTGCAAAGAAAGACAAGGAAGAAAACAAAAGAGGATTTCAAAAGACCTTTTTATTCTTACTAATCCTGTTTAAAGGAGCTTAGTAACTACTTGGATCGAAGCCCGAGAATAAGTGAATTTGCATAGGACTATATTGGTTTATATACCCATTCTTCGTGGGTGTTCGTTTACCTTCGTTATTCGGTACATAGACTTTACATAAAAACAAGAAATATCTTAATATACAATTAATATCAAAGTCATTCAAGATATTTATTAATTATCATTACATTTGAATTTCTTTTAAATGTGGTCGTTGTATTTGTAAATATCTTTGGCTACATGATCTTCATATGCTGATTAAAATGTCTGCCATATAGACAGATATGTAATTAAAGCTATTTGGTTTATAATACAAGATTTAATTCTACACTTTTGAATATTAAAAAATTGCATATCCGAAACATTTATACATAAAACAATATTCTTCATAAAGAAATCAATAACGCTTAGTAATACAATATTATTGAAAAGAACCAGAAATATGATTATATAGATATTAGTTCGGGGTGACATGGGTGATCACAAGTATTTATGCACAGCAATGCACATCACGCAGAATACGAGTGACGTCACAAGGCAGTTCAACGAAATTAAGAAGTCGATTTTCATAGACCTGCCCAGGGATTCCGCCAGAATTTTCAGTATGGGGGAGGGGTGAAGTCAAAATTGGGAGGGTGTAAGTGGAGTTTTGCACGGTTTCTATCGATTTTTCGCCGTTAAAAAATTCAAAGTTGGGGGTGCTCTCGAGGATTTGGGGAGTGACATACCAAGAACTACAACAATACAATTTGAATCCGAATTGAGCTTATACGAGATAGGGAAATAACTTCAATAGGTAACTTTTGTTACTTTCTTTTTAAGATACTTTTCTTATCAAAAGAATACTCATGTCCTAAATTCTAATAGCATTATGTAGATATTCCTAGCATTAGAAGCCAAGGAAGAAAATCATGGATTTACGTGTTCTTGCTTGGCTTTATATCAATGCTTTCAAGCTGGAAGAAAAAAGGAGATAAAAAAACAGGACAGAAAAAAAAGAGATAGTCATTTTAAGAGGCTAGTCGAAGCAAGAAATTACCAGCCATTATACGCGGAACGACAATGCAATCACATTCTTTACGAATTATGCAACCACCTCGTGCATTCTACGCTATAGATCCGTTTTTTCATTCATTCTTTAAACTACTTTTGAAGACCAGTAAAAGAGAGAGAACACGAAGGAAAGGAGGTAGAGAGAAAGACGAAGAGATTCCTATTCAATATTCATGCTAACGCTGGCAGTTTCCTCAAATACGTCATTCGTCTTTTTCCCTTTGGTGTTATTCACCCATTTCTTTTCGACTTTATTGTCCGATTCTGCTTCTTTTCTTCTTCCTATTTTTTTGCTCTCTCCCGCATTTCTTTCTCTTTCTTCTTCTTCTTCTATCTTTTTTGCCTGTTGGTCGCTTTTACGATTCTCTACGATCTCTGCTTGATCCGTTGTTCGTGGACTAGCTCCAGGAATCCCTTCGGACATTGACGACAATTGAGGCTTGCCTAATGGCATCGTTCTTATGCTTCGGAGGGAATCGTAAGGACGACGGAAACTGCCGTCCCCATCCAGCAAAAGTCTTCTGATCGGAGACGAGACGAGTTAAGGGGGCTTCAACTCACAAGAAGAAAATTACGAAGCTAATACAGGGATAGATACATATGCAATTTTTCACTGTGTGTGTATGTGTGTATCTTCTTGTGTGTGTGTGTGTGTGTCTGTTGTGCGTGGAGAGAGAGAGGGGGCAGTGTAGGTGTGTGCGTGTGTGTGTGGGTGTGTGTGTGTGTGAGAGAGAGTAAAATATGAGGCATATTGTCAAAGTGTATGCTATTTTCAGACAAAACAAAAGATTTTTAAGTGTGTCATAATTCAAATTTATATTATATATTATAAAGAGGAGACAATCATTTCCTTAAAAAGATCCAGAATGCTGTTTTATTGCAGATGAGAAGCCATTTCTATACCAAATGGAGAACTCTTATCATAAGTGCCAGTTTCAACAGAGTTATTCATTATTTTTCTTACGCTTACCATTGCTTAACTTTTGTGCATGCACCACAAACTTTTTTAATAACCCCCCAGAAAAAATAGAACGTTCTCAAACTGATTCATGTTCATGCTTTTTTTATATTTGTTCATCCAAAATTGGTGAATAGATGCCCCGATTGTGATTAAATATTTACACTTTGCAGATGACCTTGTCATCATATGCCCATGGTGCAATGCAAAACATTTTGGAAACGTTGTTTGATATTTGTAGTAAAGGTTAAGTTATGTATTTGCAATGTTCCTGATGTGTCTGAAGGGTGTTGGTCAAAATCATTTAGAGGATATTTTTTTTTTCTGTTTGGAGGTCCTCATTTCCACTTTACAGCGTGATTTTCGCACATGCGCAGAAAAAGAAACGTATTTTAACTGAAATGGGAAATATTCCCAGTGAAAGGTGATTGCGACCTCTACTTGATAAACATATAAAGTTATTAGAACATGACGTAAGACGTGAGAGTAACTCACGTGTTCAAATCTCACTTGAGACTTCCAGTCATTTTTTTATTTTCCTGAAACTTGCAAGGTAGCTGTATTTTATTAGCCTAGTTAAAGCAAATTTTTGAGAAGCTATAGTTGCCTTGCTTTCTCCCGGAATCGGCCAGAAAATTTTGAACAGTGTGATATCTGTAAGATATATATAAAAAGGAAGGGTAGAAACCACAAAAATCCTTCTTTCTTAAGAACAGATATCCCGAATAACAGGTACACCCCCTAATAACGTCACTCTCCTTTAGAGATAATGTTACGATCAAAATCGCTATTTTTAACAAACGTCAAATAAAGTGCATTTCTCAATATAAAAAATTAACGGGCTTTAAGAAATGCACTAGAACGTGTCTCTAAAAAGCAAAATATATGTTTTGTAGTATCACGTAAGACGTCGGCGCAACAATAAGACAACTTTCTTCAAAGATAATACAATTAACATTTCCAAAGCGCAACTCTCTGCTTCAAAGGTCTTGGCAACAGTGTATTGTGCAACTGCGAAGACATACTGCTTTTAATCTACCTCAAAAACTAATTAACTAAAATGCTGAATATTATGCATCACTGTCGGACATATAGAGTATTACTCTGTAGAAACAAGTGAAGAAACCTATCAAGAGAGATCAGAACCTTCCATTACAATGCAGAGTCCAGAGGGTGCACACGACACTTTTAAAACTTGTATTATATTTGATACTTTTGAATGCAACTGCACCCATTTTACTCAGATAATTTGGAACCAAATAATTAGTTTCTCCAACGCGTGAAGACAATACTCAAAACAACACATATTGACACCTAAATTTGAGGTTACTTAAAAATGCACGGTCTCAGAAGGCGTGTTTAATAGCATAAATTATAGATCAAAAACGTGATAATGAATTCAGTGAATAAAATATTCGCCATTCCTTGGTAAATGTTCGCTTGCAAGGAAGGAGTTACAAATTATCAACCTACCCTCTTACTACTACTACTATTAATTATAATACTTAATTATATTACTCTACTATTGTTGCAGCTACGCAATAAAAAAAAAATCTTAAAATCGAGAAAAAAAATGCTGATCTGTGCACCAAGAGGTAATTTTCCCAGAAATGGGATATCAGCCTTGTCATTTAATTTAAAATGAGAGCACACCTCTTTGGAAATAAGTAATCTTATTTCCAAACCGGCATATTCTCATTTTCAAGTAAATGAAAATGGTGATATCTCATTTCTAAAAATAATATTTCCTGATGCACAGATGAGAAACATTTTCTCAATTTTAAGAAATCATTTTATATTGTGTATTGCTTTTGGTACTAGCACTATAATTAGTATTATTTCTACTAATGATACTACTACTACTACTAGCATTACCTCACTTTATTACTACTACTACTACTACTTCCTCTACTATCTACTACTACTACCAGAATTATTCCCACTATTACTACTACTACTGTCATCGGGAATATCTACACAGCCCGGATATCTTTACATGCTTTATGAAAAATGTTTCAGATGGCAGCACTCGGCAGACTGAGCTGCAGTGGCTCAGTGCTCACTACTTGTGCTTGGAGTCCCCGGTTCGATTTCAGCTCGTGCCATGTGGGCTTTATGTTGGACAAACACAGTGTGTGTGTGAGTTTTCTCAGGGTTCTTCCGTTTTCTCTCACTTTCTTCATTCCACCAAGTCTCCAATTATCATCCATTCAGTCTCAGCCAAAGTTTTTTAAAGATCTTAAATAAAATTCAGAACACCACTCGGTAGAATGTTTGAGTTATTTGATTGCGAATTGTTTTCTTCAATAATTGACATTTGTGTAGTGACAGGATCATACAAGGGTTGGACAAAAAAATCTAAAACGTTTGAAAAAGTGTGAAAATCATATCTAGTATGGTGTGGGGCCTCCTTTTGCGTCCAAAACAGCTTGGATCCGACGTGGAATGGACGTATACAGCTCCTGAATCGTGGTGTGCGGAATGTTGTACCATTCTTCCTCCAAAACATGCTCCAGTTCCTTAAGGGATGATGGTGGAGGGTAATGAGACCGAACACGCCTTTCTAACACAGACCACAATGGCTCAATGATGTTCAGATCTGATGATTGTGGGACCCAGGGGAGGTGTGATAGCTCCTGGTCATGCTCCTCAAACCATGATTGCAGCGTGACAGGGTGCCAAATCATCTTGGTAGATGCCATCACCATCCGGGAACAATGTGTGGGCCATGGGTAGAACCTGGTCCCCCAAAATGGCCTCATACGCCTTAGCATTCATCATTCCATGCAGGGCTATGATGGGACTTGCAGAAAACCACGATATCACTGCACATACTGTAACAGAACCACCCCCATGCTTTACAGTTGGGCGCAGACAGTCTGGATTATAGGCCTGCGACGGTGTTCTCCATACGTAAACACGACCGGTTGTTGGAAACAAGGTGTAGGTCGATTCATCGGAATACGTTACGTGTTTCCACTCCTTGTGGTCCTTGCACCACTGGATACGCCCCTTCGCATTTACTGCTGTGACCAGAGGTTTGGAGATCGTGGCCCTGCCATGAAATTTCATTTTATGAAGTTCCCGTCGCACTGTTTTTGATGAAACCGGGTTCTGTAGGCCGGAATTGAGTTCAGACGTAATTTTCATTGCAGTGGTCTGCTTTTTAGCTGCTACAATCCGTTTTAATGCCCTCCTGTCCCTATCGGACAGGATTGTCTTTCGACCACTGTTGTGCTTTGCAGACGTTGTTTGCCCATGCATTGTGTATGCCCTCGTGACATTGGACACAGTGCCTGTCGATACCCCTACAATGGTCGCCACTGTTGTCACTGAAGCTCCAACCAGACGGGCACCAACGATCATGTCTCTTTGGAAGTCTGTCAGGTCGCCCATTTTACCGCACCACTTGCACACCACGACACTCACAGGTGAACTGAGTACTGTTGACGGAAGAGGAAGGTCCACATGACACATTGAAAACAAAACACGATCGGCAACCGCAACACGTGGCGTACAGTGGCGGGTCACACTTACGTGTCCTGTATGACGTGTTTTTAAATTTTTTGTCGAACCCCTGTATAGTTCTTCTATTGAGCTTCTTCCCCATTTACATCATGTAAAAATAAAATATATTTTACGGAATATTAATCATGAAAATACTTTCTAGAGATCAAATTAAGGGAAACTTATTAAATGAATAATCATAAAAAAATATAATGTCTTACGATGTTGAACATTCCCGAGAATTCCATTGGTTTTTCTGCCCTTTGTTTTACAGCCGAGAGTTTATTAAGCAGACAGTGAAAATTTACACAGTCGTGCATTATCGCAGAGTCACGTAGAGTACGGGGGAGAAGCAGGACTTAGAATGAATGCCGCACTTACAATAGTAAAAACAACACTTACAATAAACATTGCATAGGAAACGGGTTGTTATTCGGTTAACGACAAACGAGAAGGTTTCTCATTTTATAGGTCGAATTGAAGAAGTAATTTCTGAAGATTAAATTGCAGTTAAATGAGCTTAAATGTGGAAACCAGAAGCCTACATGTCCTCATTCTAAAAGACAGAACCAAAACCAACGCAACGCATGTAATAGTCTCAAAAGAGCCACAAAGAGAACTCATACAGTCTTAAGGCATATTATATCATTGACGCAACATTATTTCTTCCCCTCAAGTAGTGACGTCTTTTACTGACATCTTAGATTGACAACTTTTGAGGGTAAATTTCAAATTAATTAGTTTACTTGTGGTTGTATTATGAAAATATACATGTCATATTATTAGAACTACTGAGAATAAATACTTTTTTTTTTCTTTTAGGTATTAAATAAGAAACTGCAATATATAACAAGATGTTACGTTGCCAGATTTCTCTTTTGGCTCTCCATACTGTTGACGATGGTGAGGGTTACTTTACGCAGAGAGTTATTTCAAAGGATCTATTTCAACTTATAAAATCATACATAATAATTTGGACATCATACACGAAAATTTGCCTCGTGCTCTAATGAAATATTCAAGATCAAACTAATCGTTATTAACATGAAATAAACTATGTTCAGTTAGGCAAGATGACCACACATAAAAGAAAAGGAGTATTACCCCCTAAATTCTCAACCTTACACCCTCAACTTTAATATTGTTACAGCTAAAATTACATTGAAATCCTGCAAAACTCTACTTACACCCTCAAACTCTACTTATTCCCCTTCCCCCTGAAACTCAAAGCCCTGGTAGGATCCCTGTCTTTTGGTGTTGCTATTTCTAGTACTACATACACTCACCATTACTATTGCTTCCAATACCACCGCGACTACTACTAATATTACTGCTGCTATGTAGTAGTAGTCGTCATAGCAACAGTTTCTCTAGTACTATTACTTATGCTATATCTACTTCCTTTATTACTACTACTTCTGCTATATCTATATTTATTCTAGCACTAAAACTACTTCTGTTGCTGCTATTATTACTACATCTAACACTATTACTTTTGCTATTACCATTATATCCATTGCTATTACTACTACTAACTCTACTACTGTTCTAACTACTTATATTAATGATATTTCTGTTATTTCTATTTCATCTTCACTGTTTATAGTAATATAACTAATACTTGTACTAGTATAATTAGTACAACTACTACTTCTGCCTCTGCTACCAGGTGCGTAAATATGAAACCGGAATTTATGTACAGAAAAGACACAGTGATTGAATGACAATGCTAAGAACTATTTTATTCGAAGTATTGGCCATCGCTAGCGATATTTCTGCCATCGTTCCGGCAATGTGTGGATGCCAAACCAAAAAAAACTGTGCCTCTTGTGCTGCAAACCAGTCATCAAGCCATTTTCGTACATTTTCTTAAGATGTGAAGCGCTGGTCAGCAAGTGCAATTAGTGAAAATCGGAAGGCGCCAAGTCTGGTGAGTAAGCCGCATGCGGAAGGATTTCCCAGCCAAACGTCGCAATCGTTTGCTTGATCGGTTTTGCTGTGTGGGAGGGTGCATTATCGTGAAGCACAATCACTTTATGTTGTCTTTGGTCATATTCTGGTCGTTTTCCACGCAAAGCTTGATGCAAATCGATCATTTGTTGTCGGTAACGTTGGGTATTAACGGTTTCGCCAGGTTTCAGCAGTTCACAATAGATCACTCCCTTCTGATCCCACCAAACACAAAGCATTGTCTTCCGTCCATAGCGATTTGGTCTTGCAGTCAATGTCGTCGGTTCTCCTGGAGTTACTCATGATCTTTTACGCTTAGGATTCTCGAAATAGATCCACTTTTCGTCACCAGTCACAATTCGATGGAGAAATGATTTCCTTTTGTACCTGGCGAACAGAATTTCGCAAGTGGTTTATTCGGTTTTCCTGCTGTCGTTCAGTCAATGCATGTGGAACCCATTATCCCACCTTCTGAATCTTGCCCATGGCTTTTAAACGTATGGAAACTGCTTCTCGTGTCATATTTAATTGATCCACGAGTTGTTGTTGCGTTTGAGCGTCATCCTCATCCAACAAAGCTTGCAATTCGCTGTCTGCAAACTTTTTCGGTGGTCTTCCACGTTCTTCGTTTCTCAAATCAAAATCTCACTTTAATTTTTTTTAAACCACGCATAGCACTGTGAGTTACCAAGAGCATGATCACCGTAAGCTTCGACAAGCATGCGATGCGATTCTGCAGCAGTTTTCTTCAAATTGTAACAAAAAATCAAAATGCTGTCTGCACATCGTAGTTTGTAGGTACAAATTGCGCCATGTTCAGCGCTATTAAACACTACACTATGACATGAAACTTGTCTGGTTGTAAGTTGCAAATCGTTATCAGCAGTCAAAACAAGCAAGTGGCGCCAAGGACGCAGTTTTACGTTAACCACAGTGACAGCTAACGCCGTCTATGCACAAATTCCGGTTTCATATTTACACACCTGGTACATACTGTATACTAACTGTAGTACCAATAGAAGTAATGCTAATACTATCTCTGCCTTACTACTTCTGTCTCTATTACTAATAGTACTACTAGTACTGGTCCTACTACTACTTTTACTTATATTATTATTTCTGATACTTTAATATCCGTACAATCATGAAAATAATGTCTTTCAAAATGATACTAAATTTTGTTGCCAAAGCCTTTGCCAATTTCAATTCTAACACAAAAATGAATGTAGTAGAGTCTAGCTAGCCTAGAAATAGTAACTCAGATTAGAGGTATTGATTCACACTATTTTTGATCGCGGCACACTATCCTTTGTAGTTTGTTCCCGCGGCACACTAAAGTACGAGTTGGTAACTCCCGTTCATGTTTTTCATTAGTAACTGAAATCTTTTATTCTACGGCGTAGAAACCAATAATTTCCGTATAAAATAAATATGTTTCTATAAGCTTATGAATATTTTTTTACTTATTCCCTTTTTTAAAAAATAAATATTGAGTGAAATTATTTGAATTTCTTTTACTAGCAAAAAATCACAGTATTAGAAGTTTCGCGACACACCTAGCAATTCTCGCGGCACAGTAATGTGCCGTGGCACATCTGTTGAGAACAATTTGATTAAAATGTTAACCTTCGTATATAAAATTGAGAGTTTGTCAGTGTTTCCAACTAATTTAAAAAAACAATATTACAAATTTAATAAATGTTGGGACAGTGTTGCCAACCTATGCTGTCAATGTTGCCAGCATATTTTTTATTCAGCCCGCACTAACGGGTGGGTAACCAGTGCTTATAGCTCTAGGATGTGATCCTCTATGATAGTGCCATTCTTAATTCAGACATACTGTTGTGATTTGTGCATATCTTTAGAACTTTTAAATCGATCCATCAAAACAAACTTTTCTTCTAAAATTTAGTTTATGAATAAGAATGATGAAAAATCAGACTAAGACAGATAAACAAAAGGAGACAGAGACTATGGAATAAGAAGAAAAAGAGAACCAAAGAGATTAAATAAAAAAAAAGAATATTTAATATATTTTTCTGACTTGAAACGTTCAACTTGAACATTAAGAAAAGAAAGTAGAGAAAGGGAAGTTAAAGATTTCTATAAAAGTTATCAGTGCAGAAGGAATTAATATTTGCAAAAGAAGAAAAAAGAAGAATTCAATGAAGGAGGGAAGAATAAAAGAGAAGAGAACCGTTTCAGTGATGATTGGCAAATTAAAAGCCAGGTCCTTCAACGCAAATTGAGAAAATTAAAGCTAAAAGTTTTTTTTATTCCTGAAATGTTTGCTTTTCTTCAAAATGAAAGTAGATTTGATTTTAAATATATGAAGCATTTCCTCTTGAAAGACTATACTTATTAGAGAAAGTTTTACAAAATCTACTTTTTTTTTTTTTTGGTTCTCAAGCCTTGTTTAATTTCCTTTTTTTTTAATCGATGGGGGGGTGTATTGTGATGAGCCGATGATCAATTCTTTTATTTTTCAGTTTATTTCTATTTTCTTTATGTATATAGAGTGATCTTAAACTCGTTTTTACAGAATTATAAAACATTACCAAGTTCACAGAAGGTTTTAGTTCAAATTGAAAAGCAGCTATGAGGTGCAATTAAGTCTTTCAATCCGTAAGACCAGGAATGAATTATTATTGTATCGTTGTGACCATAAGTTTTTTGCCTAGACAAACAAAATAATTATATCCTGGACCATATACGACCCGAACTACATTGCTATGTTGTTGGATGCATAACAAATAGGATGTACATAATTTCATGTAAAACCACATGTATGTTGCATTACCATTTCCTATTTCAACGAAAATTATGTGGAGTTATGAATGTCTAACGTATGATTAAGGACAGTTGAATTTCTTGCATAAAGGTGTTTACATTTTTTGAATGAAAATGTTAAAAATAATCAGTGCAAAGTAAAATTTCTTAAGTACAAGGGTAAATTTCTTCAGTAGCTAAATTGATGAATACCTGTTTCCAATTAAGTTTTAAAACTTTAGAAGTAAACCTTGCACGAATACCGCCTAACGCACACAATGAGTGCCGTTGTGATCATATAGTTGATATTTTCTTCGCTAGATGGCAAATCATGGTGTCAAATTTGTTGCTATCCATGGAGGATTCAGTGTACTACATTCTAACATTCTTCGTGTTACGCGAGTCCGATGTTACACTTTTGAAGACAAATTATATTGTTATTCTAATTGGGTATAATTTATTGACTAGAGTTCAGAATTCGTGGATGGAAAGTCTAGATTTTGCGACCATTTCGTAAGTTGAAAAGCAGATTTTCACAAAATGTTAATCTATGTACTTTAATTCTTAAGTACTTAAATTTTTCGCGAGTCGCAAATTCTACTGTCCTTATGTATCAGTATGTACGAATATGTTTAATTTATATTCCTGGTTTGTTGACGTTTCGTAGACTAATGTGACTGTATCTTCAGGGTAATTAACATAATTTAAATATGGGATGAAGTTATGTCTAGGTGATTGTACATGGGGATGTTCTGAATCACCGTACTAGGGCTATAATCCGGCTCCTGTTGCGCATAACGCTTTGAAACAAAAATGTGCATACCCACGTGCACATGCAGAATCACATGGTGATGTTGTTGAAAGCAGTGTCGTCTCGAGAATACCTATACGAGTGGGACGAACTTCAACATTAATACAAAGAGGTGTTGTTTTATTAACTGTGAAACAAGCGCAAACTTTTTAAGAGCGTTAAGAGGAAACGCTTTTTGATATCCCGTATCTTTGACAGTTACAAAGGCTAATTGGTAAGTTAATTGTTAGCCTATCAAATTAGCCCTTGTAACTGACAAACGGTACAAGATGTTAAAAATTGTTTCCACAAAAATTAGCCCAAAACTTCATGCTTGTTTCAAAGAAAACAAAATCAACCCTTGTTTATATGATTCCGCATGTCCACTTAAATATGTACATTTTTGTTTCTGTGTGCAATACAAGCTGAATTAAAATCCTATTCTTCATATTTCTCTGATACTTCAATCTCCCACTAAATAATATAGATCATGTAACTATCGCACTGAAAGATTTTTTAAATTGCAAGCTTCAAAATGTTTCAAAATTTGAACATTTTGAAGGGCAGTCATAATGTCACAGTGGAGTGATACAATTTGTTCGACAGATTGTAAATCTTTGGTAAACTTTATTTTTGTATGGGAGGTGAAATCGGTTAGATTAATTTCTTCACAGCTTTTCACCACTGTTACATTTAGGTAAGTACAACGCGCTATTCCACGTAAATTTCCTGGCATAATTTTATGTATCCTGGGGCTATATTCCTATTTACAAAATTTGAGTTGAATTCAATATGGAGGCTACCAAGATGGCAGATATCCGGATTTCACCCACAAGGGTGTTTAAGCCTCATTATACTAAATTGTATACCAAGTTCGTTTTCATAAGGATATGAAGAGACATCGTGAGTTAAAATTACGAGAAAAGATCACAAAGTAACGAGACCTATTTTATTCTGATATATTATGTAATTAATCAGAAGTATTTACATGGTCCATTTCAAAGTACTCTCCATTCATAACAATACATTTTCCCAACGTTCCTTTCACGCTACAAAAAAAAAAACATCATCCAGTTTATTTTCCTGAGAGTTGTTTGTAAGTCGCCTTCATTGGTTTTAAAACCTCGTTGTCAGATGAAAACTGGTGACCACAGTAAATGTTTCTTTTTATCTCAGAAAACTGTCAGAAATCCCATGGCGCGATGTCTGGGTTCTAGGGTGGGTGGAATAAATCTTCATCCAAAAATTATGTTACAGTTGTGGGCATGCATTGTCGTGGTGAAGTAACAAATATTCAACATTCTTCACTAGAAAGTAAATTTAAACTAATATGAATGCGAGACATCTAAACCAATAAGAATATCTTGATGTGATTTGAAAACAATATCTATATAAACAATGTCTTAACCATGTTCTTTTTTCTTTATTGTCTCTAGTACTTTTCCGTTCCCATATATCTTGAACCCGCTTTTACTATGTAATTTTCATGTCTATTGGATTTTTCTTATCTATGTCCATTGTCCACATTTCCAAAGTTTCCAATTTTATTCTCTCACTATTAGATTTTACGTTTTCACATTATATAACTCAATGTATAATACAAACAATTGATTCACTCTTTTTATTAGCACTTTGTCCATCAGTCAACATAAATAATTCTATTTCTTAACGAATGCTTCCTTCGTCTTCCTAATTCTAACATTTTTACTTTTTACATTGCTTTTTCTTATATTTCTACGATAATTCACATTTTCTCGTCAAATTTTGATATTCTCCTTCGTTTCTGTTGTGTTTCAACACTATTATTACTTTTATTTTCATAGTTTATACTCATTCCATCTACCTCACAGATTTTTATATCATTCAACCCACTGTGAATTGATCATTCAATCTCTGCATTAGATAAAGAACCCCAGGTTGCCCGGGAGAGAAAATGAAACTAGTGGCCAAAATTTATTAAAATGATCAAGTTTTTCATTATTTCGTCTAGCCCCTCTGGATATAAACCTAATGTATCTTATTTGCTCTCACATCTGCTTATCTCCAAGGAAAATATATAATCCGAAAAAAATATTGTTTTTATTATTCAGTATGAATCCCGTATCTATAGTGGACATCCCGAGTCACCGCAACTGAGATGGTAGATCGTTGGCTTCGAGTTCCGTAGGTCTAGAGTTCGTGCCCAGTGACTAGCCATCTCGACTGAAATTTTCCTTAATGACGCTTACTAATGACGGGGTCACACCTACTACCTTCAGACTTGGTCCTGGTAGAATTATTTCCTGCACCCTGTCCCGCATCCCCATCTCGTCCTTAGTCAAAGATGCCTAAAAACGTAAATAAATATACAATTCATTCGCAGAGGACAGACAAGCACACGTTATAACTGACATAGAGGGTACGACAGTCAAACTGAAGTTTGTAGTTGATATGCTCCTCCGTTTCGGTGGAGAGATCCACGGAAGGTTTGGCACAGACAGGTCCAACTGTATGGATCTGAGAACACACAAAATATTCAGTAGTATCAGTGTTGTATACAGACACTTTCTGCAGAGGGGAAAACTTTGTGTTCATTAGCGGCAAGGGGGCTTCATTGAAAAAAAAAACTTCCTCTATTTCTTGAACTTCAATACTTCAATAATATATTCTATGATGGGGAATTTTTAATCTCACCATGTACTTGTAAAAAATTTCGTTAGTAAAAACGTAGATGCCGCGTTTCTCTTTAAAGTACGAAACTCTCAGTAAAGTCGTATGTTCTTAGAAATGTCAGAGGGAGAGGAAACGTAATAACGTAGAGACAGAGAGAATCCTAAAGAGATCATTCACTTGCTTCTGTAGAAGAAGGTCTTGTTGAAGTTTGTGTTACAGAACTTAACACTCATATATAAGTCGCTTAATTTCACATTTCTGCTTCGAAAGCAAATAGAGCCATGCTACTTTTGCTACTAATGCAAGAAACTTAGTTCTTTCTAGAACTGTGACTTGGGCAAACATAGCAAAGGAGTGCTTTGCAGATTCTCAAATAGCAGCGTCGTTTGAAAGCTCAGAAAGTGTTTCACACGAATAAAGAAAAATCTATGTGGCTTTAATTGAACGTAATTTTCTTTTCTTTTGGTATTGCACTGATTATTTAAGTTCTTAATTTTTACTCTAAAATACTCAAAGTTAAACTTTTTGTATGATGGTTAAACTTTCTCAAAGTTAAACTACTTACTCTTTCTCTCTACTTATCACTAATTTCCTCGATTTAACCAAATGATTTGGCTTTCCAGATTTTCTTCTTATCAAGATGAATCTTTGATCGTTGTCAAGGTAACAGAATGATATTTATCGATAGTGAAGTAAAGTTCAATTTCGTAACAGGTTGTGAGACTTCATTAGGTGGTGAGTTCGAGTCAAATTCGACACGTTGAGGTCCATTCAACCTCACTGTTGCTACTGTTTTACGTCTTTATCGAAGTGCTGAGAATGAGAAATTAGCTCAATAGATTGTTATCAAATTTCGTATTGCTTCTACTCATTTTGTGCTTTTGACTATCATATTTTTTTATAATCAGTGTACTATTTTCGTGATAACAAGGCCCAGTGATTCCGCCACCAAATCCTTGAGAACACCTCCTTCAACTTTAACATTTTTGCTGTCAAAAAATCGATAGAAACTGTGCAAAACTTTACTTACACCCTCCCAAATTTGACTTTACACCCCTCTAAACTGAAAATCCTGGCGCAATCCCTGAGAAGGGCTCTCAAATAAAAATGTTTTCAGGAGGCATCTTTTCTGAAAAATTGGGGCAAAAATTGGTATGTTGGTATGACTGATTACCCTCCCTGATTTTGCCTTATTACAATTAAACAGATTACAGTTTTTCTCTGGTAGCTAGACTAATTTATTAGAGGCCTATCGTGTGGGAATGGCTAACGGTTTTTACTCCAAACATGCTTGTTATGATATAAGGCACTGGTCCTAAGGATTCAACCTTGTTAGAGTGTTAAGGGCTTATTTGCTGCACCATTGTAACATGATCTAATTATTTGAACTCATATTCAACAGAATATGGGAACGATTGAACTAATGCCAACGTTACTGGAAATAATTATGTAAAGACTACTCTAAATTTCATGTTAATTGGATTTTCGGTGATAATGAGATTCAAATTTTGGTTTCATATTCGTGTGAATTGCTTGAGAACGATTAAAACCTACTCAATCCAAATTTGGCGTGATAATAACAGGAATTTTAGACATATTGGAGTTCTAGTAGTATTAATAATAAATGCAGTAGTAGAAATTGTAGTAATAGTAAAAATAGTTGTTGTAATAGAAGCAGAAGTAAATAATTTACTCAGGTGAGAAAGTAGACTTATTGGTGTATAAATTATTGGCAACAGCGGAATCTTTCCTCGTTTGGGTATGGTGAAAATTCAAGCCTCCTTCCAAGCTCTCAGAAAGTAGCGCTGTAGAAGAATGGCGTTGAATAAATATGTTAGGAAAACCTTGCTTTAGTAACTCTGGTCGTATGCCGACAGTTCCAGGAGCTATTTTATTTGGTAGAATTTTTATAGTCCTTTCTATTTCTCTTGGTGTTACTAGTTTCGGTTGTTACGTCACTGGAGAGGCGAGTAAGACATCTACTATTGCGTTAAATATTTGCATTTATGTTCTATTGGGCTTTAATTGATCTTCCAGCGTGTTTGCAAACACTCCTATTTGAAACTGAGGATCATGAACTAAACTTTCCGGGCCTTGTGTCACCCTAGTGCGTGACGTATCTGTAGAGTTGACGAAATTTTGTGAGTAGGTCCATATTTTGTTATCGTTAGTCTCTGAAAAGTTTTCCCAATGTTGTGTGTTTTCTGGTTGGGTGATAAGTTTTATTTTTGCTCTTAGCTTACTCCACAAGGTTTTGTATTTAGCCTGATAGGTTTTGCCACTGTGTTTTGGTCCATAATGAAGCTGATCGTTTAGAAAGCGAAGTTATGGTACTGCTATTTTCTGCTTAATGTAGTGCCACGATAATATTGCTAACAGCTAGATCAATCTCTTCTTTTGTATTAGGGCGTTGCGTTAAACCAATCAATGAGTTTAATTCCTCCTTAAAGCAATTCTAGCCCGAGTGCAAGGGGACTTCTACACTTGTATGTTGTTTATGGCAGTTCGATGAGCTATTTTAAATTGGACTGGCTCATGATCTGAATCGAGTGTTGAAATGGTGTATGGGTGTACGAGAAATGGAACGTCTTTAGCCAGAGCCTCCAAATTTAGGATAATAGGTAGGGTCTCGTGGAACACTAATATTGAGAAAAAATACATCTCCATCATTATTCACTTTAGAATTCCACTCTCCGTGTTGGGCATTTAAGTCACCAGCGAGTAATACCTTTGGTCACCAGTGAGTTTTTCTATAGTTGCGAAATCTTCAGACTCCAGATTGGTAGTTGGTGATCTGTACCCTGTTATTAAGATGATAAGAACTCCAGGTTTAGTTAATACTTCCAGTGTTCGAAGAGGTGGTATAGTGACTGGCTGGCAGGGAAGTCTTTTTTGATAGCTATAAGTAGCCCTGCTTTTGGTGTGCCTGCAAGGTCTTGTCTATGGGCTATGTAATTCGGCATACGTCACTCTTTTATTCTGTTGGTAAAGTGTGTTTCCTGAATAACTGCTACGTCTACTTTGTGTTCTGTGAGAAATCTTATTAATAATTGCTTTTGGATTTGAAGTCCATCGGCATTGAATGTGTCTATTGTAAGTTAATGATGTACCAATCTTGTTTCAAAAGCAGCCATTATCTACAATGTCCATAGTTATTTCTATGAATCCTGTGCCTTAGTTGCAATATCCATTGCTTTTTGAAAGCGTTCAATTCCTCGCTTAACGTGAGGAATAATTTGTCGAAATTAAATCTCTTTACAATGTCTAGGATTAACTTAAAATAGTATGCTGCTCGTAGGGCAATCGAAGTGGACTTGTAGCCGTATTTGGCTACTTTCGTCCTTTGCTAGAATTAAATATTTGATTGTTGAAAATTAAGCTTGGAGAGTAATCGACCACTGTGGCAGGCCCAACCCGCCGCCCCAATCGATCAGTCAGGAAATTAGAAGTCAACCGATAACCAAAAGAACATATACGTCTTCAGTTTTTTGTACGTTCCAACAAAAATCCTAATTCCTAACTTCCTATACATAAACATAGCATGTAGGCAAGAACCCAAGATTACACATCTATAATTAATTTAAGGCCTATATTTAGTTCAACCACTGGTTGAGATATCATACAAAAAGGTATTCAGGTTTTATTGAGTTGCAATTTTGTAACAATAATTGTATGTACTTTTTTTTTTTACAAAAAATAACATATTTTGTGTTATACATATGTAAAAGAATCAAGTACAAAAGACTACAATTAAATATTTCAGAAATGTAAGTTTAGAAACAGAAAGAAGCGTTTTAAATTAAATTGTCTCTATCAGCGCCACCTCTGGTTCTACTAGGCGTTATCATGATACCTTGGCTTCTAAATTGGTTTGTAATTCAGTCGGACTTCTGGCTAGACGGTTGACATCTACTGTTAGAGTAAGCGGGGGTAAAAATCAACTTCTTACACAAATTGTATAACATGTGAATATCGTATAAAGAAGTAACTAAATCATTCGGCAACGTGAATATTACTTTTAGCGAGAATTGAAGTTTATATATATATACTAATATTTTAAGTTGAATTACAAAATATTATTCGCTATACAAAACACACAAAGTATGAAGTTTTTCTTCGTATTAACAAGAAGATAAACTAAAAAAGAAATTATCTCCCTTATTTAAAAAAACACAAAAAACAAAAAATACGAAACTACAGAACTATACGCACAAGTCATATAGAAACTGCCCCTCTTCATACGCTGCGCAATCTTGATGCCACCATTTTTTGCATGAATCACACTGGATCCAGTCCTCGTCTGGTGAATTGACATTGTGGTTATACAATGGACATGAATATTCCACTGCATCGGGAGTTGACTCTTCTGCGGATACGAATAATTTCTTCTGTAATGCGAAGTTCTTTGGACCCTCCTTTTCTTTTTTTCTTCTCGAGCAGTATCCAACTTTTTCGTATATGGCGTGGACGTAAGAATTTCATTGTACCCATTATTGGTCTGGGAAAGTTAAATTTTGTTTACGTGCACTGAATTTTGAATAATTGACGTAAAACGAAAAAGGCGGGAAAAACCCACTGGTATTGAGCCTTAATTGGTGCAGTGGTTCAGTGTTTCCAACACATTGTTTAAAAGTTCGAAAGTTCAAATTACTTCCATTCAGTAAGCTGCACCAAACTTGGAATAAATATTATTCGACAAGATAGTAATATACTGAGTGTGTTTCCGTCCCCAGGAACCCCTTTACAGTGTTGCCAACCCGTGCCCAAAATATATCTCTTGAATCATAAGGTGTTGAGACGTAGCTGAGTTGTCGTTGGACAGGTCTTGACTAGCTCAGAGCTGCCGGAACAGCCTTGATTAGTGCAGTAGTTCAGTCTAACCCAGTTTTTAAAAATTAGTCAATTATTCAAATTACCATTCAGTTAGGCTTAGCTGCGCCAAACTTAGCATAAACATTACCAGTAATTATACGCTAGTGTTAAACATAGTTTGGAACTAAACTCAAGTCTTTTACGTATATAGGTGCATTTCGAGAAGATAGTCCTATGCTACATGCATTGTTTTTACATTTGACACCTGATGTAATCAACTATTCTTTGTCGTCGGCACAAATAAGTTTTATAATCTAAGAAATTATTACACAATGAGAAGTTCTTCTTCTCCTTTGAAAGCTATTACTAATATTTTACAGAGGATCACTTCAAGAAGATTCATGAATTACATTTCAGCAATACAGTGCTAACCACATACAAAGTGGCATTGAAATTTGTTGCTGATTTTTCCCCATGAGATCTCTATATCCCGCCATTTATGAAGATATTTCGAGACCTGATAGCGGCAGTCAATTCTGTCACATACGAGCATGTTGCAACAGCCGTTAACTCGTTTTTCACGAAAGTGTGGCATAGAACTATCTTGCCCCATGCTTTTCAATTACATAATCTCACAGCAGGTTCCAAAAAGATTGTAACATCTCTTCCAACATTTAAAGAGCATCGAAGATTACATAAAATTTACAATTGTGACGGAAAAGTATGGCGCTCTCCGGCTTTTGGACAAGAAGAAAACCGGACGAGAGAATAGGTGCATACAGAATACCAACACGTAGAGAAAAGTGTCCAAATGGGAAGTCTTGTCAGTATCCTGCACAACTACAGACAATTTTCAATTCAGTAATAATTACACAATGTCAGACCAATATTGTAGAGAAAAGCAACTACAATAGAGAATAAAAGTAGGTGATTTCAATCTACAAAAGACATTTCTCACTAGATAGGGTTCTAAAGAAAGAAGGCGAAAAACAAAATAGAAAAGCACAAAGAAGATTGGCCATTGATAAAAGGGGAAACAATGAAGCCAGGCAGACAATTTGATTGGTAATAAATTTAACCTGAACACTCGAGGGATTAGTAAGTACCACGAATAAAAAATATAATTAAAAAAGACTTTTTAAAGACATACTTTTCTTAAACAATTCGTACTAAAAAGTAAAGAATAATTTTGTTTATGCATGATTAAAAAGAAAAGCGTGAAGCGCGTTCTCTCATATACAGTCACTTTATTGTCACTTATAAAGCTATTGTACAGTACAAGCGTCTTAAATAACATTATTATTATTATTATAGTCTCGCTAGACTTTAAGATATTCCTGTTCAATTTTTCTTATTTCTTTTTCTAACGAACAAGAGTTTTTTTTTTTCTGACGAACCTGTTCAGGTGTATATGTCCCTCTGAGCTCCATTTTAGATGTCCCTATCCTGAACATTTTCCTTTTAACCTTGGGACCATAGAAGGTAGTATTGTACTGCCGAAGGCTCGTTCAATTTTTAGTTCATTTTCATAGTGAGGATTTCTGGTCCACACGGTAGGTGTGATTTTTATTTTCTTATGTTTTCCTCGCTGCGTCATCAGTACGAAGATACAAAAAAGCAGTTGAAGAAACTATCAAGTTACTACTTTCGCAAGATGTAAATCAAAATAGTATGAAAAGAAATGGGAAATACAGAAAAATCCCCTGTAATTATCATCCAAACTATGTGAGAAATCTAAGCAAATTAATCTATAGAAGCTCTGGAAAAACATGGACAGAGAATATGGGTTAGATGATTCGTTAAGAAAGATGCCACAGAAAGGCCTGATGATAGCGTGTAAGAGACTGAGAAACCCAAGACAATAAAGTAATTTGTTTGAGAATATTAAAATATTTTTTAAAGTGGCTATTTTGGAGTGACGTCATCAGATTTGAAATTTTGATGTATCTTTGAGAATATTAGGGCACAAACAATAATTGTGACGGCACAATCCAGCACAAACGAAACCCAATCGATTGCGTTTGTCTTTTGTTCCGTAGTGAAATATTTCGAGATGTGGCGATTTTCACTTGACTCGCCACATTATTTTTTAATTATTTTGTTGTGCGTTTGAGCACAAACGATTAAACATATTTTTTTTAATAAAATTTCAAATGTGGCGATTTTGACTTGACACACGTCTAATATCAAGGGTTAGTGAATGTTTAATTGCGATTGCTTCTGTGATTTTTAGTTGCTGAATGAGGACATATTAATGTTTGTAAGTGAGCTTGTCAATCGCCAGAAGGCCTACATCGTGTTTCATGTTACATCCAGCTTAAAACTCACCCTCAAGCTCTGGAAGGCAGACGAAAACCAAAATACTTTGAACTTTGCCAATAGATGTCACTGAAGACACTATAGCAAGTTAATGATGCAAACATTGGCATTGGTCTCTATATGTCCTTTGTGCGCTGCAGCATTCAACAGCGGAATACGCCTTTTCATGCCTGTAAAGAGTTCAAATAATATCTGCGCACAAACCTAACTGAGGATTGTTTCAGGCTAATAGCCGTCATTTTTATAGCGAAAAACGTTTTGAAAACAAAAATTAACTTGTTAACCATTAACAAGTTCACTCAGCAGAAGAAAAGGAGAATTGTGTTTTAAATTATATCTTGTAAATTTCAAATATCAATTCTCTTGGAAAAAGAGTGCCACAGTCTTGACTCTAGAATTGTAAATCTAACCATGAATGTGCCCAGCGTATATGGATGGCTTCTTTCACGAAAGATAATATCTTGTTAATTATAGGTCTTATTTTTTTTTTAGGAAAACTGTTTTGTAAAATTAAACTGCATAGCATTTAAAGTAATCAGGTTCTGTACAAACGTAATAATACAGTATACAAACCAATGTCGTAAGTTAAAAATGGACATTCATATCCAACTAATCGTATCATTCAGTGATCTCTCTAAACTTCTCTAGGTCTTCGTGTCCCAATCCATGCCATTACAACCTCACACAATGACACTGCTCTATAGGTTACTAGTGTAAGTAAAAACGGAATACGGAACAGGAGATGGCAGAGGTTGAAATCCTAATCACAGTTATTTCCGTCAATCCCACCAGGTGAATGCCGGGATGATACATTTGATCAAACCTAAGCCTTATTTCTACTGATCCACAGACTACGTAAAATTATGAGCAAAGATGGACTGAAATATAAAATATTAAACAGTCTTATATAATATAATTATGATAATTTATTTTACTTAATACACCCGATGAAGTTTACTATTAATTATAAATTAACCCCAACAAAATGGAGAAGAAATTTAAGTTAATATGTTCGTGCCTTAATCTTTCTTTACAATCTTGTAAGGGGCTTTGTAGACACAATTTTGCGTTTGTCATCGAACACATCAACGTTCAAGCGGTAACCAAACCTGAAAACTCATCTCTCGGTTAAGGATTTTCTCAAAGAATAAGGAGGAGGAACAGAAACTAGATCCTGACTCCCTCTACCAACAACTTCCTTGAAACTTTCTTTTATCATAATGACATAAAATAAATATCAGACATTATCCTTCCACTCTCTTTAAAACCTTCAGCAAGATAATACCAGAGCACACTTCATTTCTTTTTGTTCCTTGAAGGAAGTTCTCAAGTTTTCTAAGTTTCTTGAAGATTAAAGTACAGTAGAAGTCTCTACTTTGAAATACTACTATATTATCTTCTTTCTCTTTTCCTTCAGCGGGAGGAACAGGGGGGAGTGTGGGAATTGGAAGGGGGCGTAACGAGTAGCTTCAGAATCTACAGGGAAAAACCACGGACACGACAAGAAATAGAGCACATGGGAACTGTGACCACGGCCCGCGGAATATGAAAAATTGCATTTCCGTTGAAGATCGCAGATAGACGAAGTCAGCAAGGCTAGAACAAATGGTCGCCGTTTCCTTCCAGTTAAAAATAAAGAAAATATAAAAAGGAGGAAAATGGAAACTAAATAGATCACAGAAAAAAAAGCAAGTAAAAAAAATAAAAGTTTTGCAATATACAGTGAAACTAGAACAAACCAAGGAAGTAGAAAAAAGATAAGTTTGATTTTTCAGAATGTCTTAAAGATAATATAAGCATTTCTAAAAGAGATTTTTAAAGCAAAAGTTCACTTTAAACCTTAGGAAACTCAGAACAGATTGTAATCAAACTAAGCATTTCAAAATGATGTAAACTGTAAAAAATTCAATTTAAATGTACTTATGTCTTTTAGATAAGCTATGGTTGGAATATTGTAGGTGAGAGGGTGTTGGAAGGAATTGTACCAGGGCTAATTTGAAGGTATCATTCCGACATTGCTTGGTGGAGAGAAAAAACCTCAGTCAGAATAGGCGACTGCTGGGATCGTTCGCAGGACCTTCTGATTCATAAGTCTTTACCAACTACACTACGGACGCTCGGTGTAAACATGCAAGATCTCGATGTTATTATTCAGTGTTTCGTTACAACAACAGTAGTTTCTGTAGTCCGACACATATGGGACCGGTCCTTGCTGGATTATAGAGCCCCGTGTCGAACTGGCGAAGTGTTGGTCTAATGTATTACATTACGGCATTAAATAATCGAGGTTCTGATTGAAAGTAATTCAAAATATTGAAATAATATTTACTGTTTTACGGAAAGTTATACATAAATAACTTTGTTTTAAGTATTTATTTTTCTGAGGACAAGTTTTGTTTTGATGCTTTAATTTTCTATCTGTGGGATTGAAGTTAGAAATATAAACTAACTTCTCCCATTTACGGGACTTTTACGTAATTACCTACTTTACTAGATTAGACGACATTCTGTTTTTTTCTCATATAAATCCCACATATTCATTTTGGCGTCCTTCCATAAACAAATATTACTTTCTCACAGAAGGAGTGAGAAGACATTCCAGGTGGCATGTGACATGATTCTTCCTATTGTTGAAGAGAAAGTGAGTTATGTCGTCCCATTTCATTTGACAAGTATAAAGCTAAAGTTTAACACAAAGGAAAACAACCTGGAAGAAAGGATTCTGCCATTTTTTTTATCCCTGGAGAACAAAACACTGTCGTATGGATTGAAACAACGGATATAGCGAAGGACAAAAAAAAAAAAAAAAAAAATAAGGCAACAGTTACGACGAAGTACAAAAATGAGACTATAGATGTAAGCTATATAGAAAGACCCAAACTACATACATTTTGGATATTCTCTCCCACTGGCTTATATTCGACTTTCGCTACGAATAAGAGAGGAACACTTCAAGAGGTCCCTCAAGATGGCTTTGAAATGAAATTTCTCCCGTTGGCCCTTATAAGAATCTACTTTCTGTTTTCTAAGGTTAGAGTTTCGGGAAGATAGCCTATTTGATATTTAAGAGAACAAAACAATATTCTTACATATAGCTGGAAATGCACCATATGGATATGGTTTAGTTATTTGCTATAGTTAAATAAATCAAGACATTTATACGCGCAAAACACATCCATAATTTTCCTCCACTTCGCAACAATAATTTTCACTATGGAAATTTTAAAATAGTATTAAAATTCATTAATGAATACTTTGTAAGGCGTAAGTTCTTTTACAAGGTTTCAGATTTTTTTCTGGCAAATAAGCAATTGTGTGGTTTGGGATGATGATGCCAGACTTGTATCCAAAATAAATGTTTCCTGAAAGTAATACCACAGAATGAAACAGCTCATTTTAATAGAATAAAGAGAAAAGAGGAAATAAAAGATCATATTTTGAACCAACTCAGCTTCATCGTCTGTACTAGTATCACGGTGTATTTTAAGTACGCACATTAAAAGAAAAACAGAGAGACGGGGAGACAAAGATTGCACTTTGGTATTTTATATAAAATGTAAAAATGTTTACCGCGCTGAATGACCGATGTTTTTAATATTTTGTTAAACATTTGTGATTCAATTTTCAACAGTAATATTTTTTGTTTTGTTTGGTTCGTGTAAACATCTTACAACGGCTGCGCCCATCTGTTGTAGCTTTGTACATACTCTAGAATTACGAGTGGATTATTTTTTTTTAAACAAATACCAGTTGTGGATGATATCGTTTATCAGAACATTAGGTGGGCCTACTGAAATGGCATGCCCTTCGCTTTTCATTTCGTATCGAATTGCCAAGTCCCACTCATGAACTCTACAGCCATATAAAGATAAAGGTGGAATGAATTGTATGGGTGGTAACAACACTATAGCTTACGTCCTTCCCGTTCTACAGTCATATTACATTTCCACATCTTAAGAGTCTAATAGGAATCATACACTGGATGCCAGAAGTCATGGGATACCTATCTAATAACGTGTAGAATTCCCTTGAGCAAGTCGAAGTGCAGCAACTCGATATGGAAGGGACGCAACAAGTCACTGGTAGTCCGCTGGAGGGATGTGCAGCTATTCAGTCTCGATTACCGTCCACAATTCTGTGCTTGTTGCAGGTGGAAAATCCTGGGCACAAATAGTCCGTTGGCCGTAGTGACTTAAAGGTTAGAGCGCTCACCTCTGTCGCTTGGAGTCGTCAGTTCAAACCCTGCTCGTTCCGTGTGGGCTTTCTGGTGGACAAACACCGTGTGCGTGGGTTTTCTCGGGGTTCTCTCGTTTCCTCCCACTTTCTTCATTCCACCAATCATCAATCATCCGGCCTGAGCCAAAGTTGAATAAAGGGCTTAAAATTAAATTCAACGAATAACCCGTTCAATGATATCCCACAATATGGTCCATGTCCGTCGGCCTAGGGAGGTCAAATTATGCGTTGGAAGTTGCCAGAATGTTCCTCAGACCAATCACGCACCATTGCGGTCCAGTGACATGTAATTCTGGAAAATTCTTTTTTGGCAGGGTACACGAGGTCCATAAAGGTCTGTAAATGCACACCATGCAGCTGAACATAGCGCTGATCGGTAAATGTCTGGTTCAAGCTGACCAAAGAGCCCAAATCATGCCGTGTAAATACGAGCCACCACCAGCTTGCACAGTGCCTTACTGACAACTTGAGTCCATGTTCTCATGGGGTCTGCGCTACACATGGCCCCTATCATCCGCGCGTACCAATTGCCAACGTGACTCAGCTGACCACGCTACACGTTGCCAGTCCTCTAACGGCCAATCCATGTGTTCTCGAGCTAATGCGAATCGCCACCGCAGATGGCCAGCGATTAGTAGCGACATAGATGTCGGTCTTCGGCTGCGATATACCATGGAGACCAAATTACGCTGCTCTGATACATGTTCCTGGGATGTCCTGTATTGATTCCTGCTGTCATATTACGCACTGTTGCTTGTCTGTTGCCCGGACGAGTCTGCACAGATGTCGTTGGTCGCGGTCATCCAGCACCGTGGACAGCCACTGTGTTGTCCTTGATGCATCGTAATTCCTTCAATGCCGTACTTACGGTCCACCTGTAATGTGTGGTGTCTTTCTCCAGTAAATAAACTTACCATATATTCCGGGGGATAATTGGAAAATAAGCAAGCAATTACCTGATATAATAGTCTCCAAATTCTTACCTCTCTGGAAGGCCCTTAGGAAAATTCTCAATCCAGAAACTTATTTCTACAGGGTGTCCCTCAAGTACATTTTCAAAGAAAATATAAGAAATATTTTAATTTATGAAAAATGTATTTCTTAAGCACTTAAAGTTTCTTTTCTTTCATTTTGGAATTTATAACAAGAAATGACAATTATATTCCAGTTTAATATCAGTAACAAAAAAAACACACAAATCATAAATCGATATAATATCCTGAAAATTGTTATACTGGATTTAACGCAAAATAAGAAAATGTTTGATCAGGACAAAATCCACACTACTTTGAGTATAATAAACAAACATGAGCATAATACTTACCTTATTCTTTTGCGAATAATGAAACTTCTACTCCACAGTTTCTTTCCCCGTTAATCATAATTCTAAAACATTCCAGATAAATTCAAAACACAAATTCGCTTTAGAAATCAAAGGATACGACTGCATCAGAAAATAAAGAATACTGTAGCTTTCCTCAATAAGTTTTCGTATTTCATTGGTTATTCTCAATAGAAATATTAAGAGAACTTCCAGTTTCTATTTCCAGAATTTAAACATAAGAATTATCCTTTACTCTCCTCATTTCACACTTTTCACTGGTACACTTGACTAAAGGAACCACTTTTCACTAATTCATGGTTATATTTTGAATTAAACCTTAGTTTAATTTCAACACTAATTCTTCTGACGCAATTTCAATTACAAGAATTAAATCACTTTTAATGAATTAGACTTTCCTTTTCCCGTAAAATGTTACAATTCTTATACACGAATTGACTTTTCAAAGCACAAACGGATATCGGTGACCCCTTATATCAAAAATTTCAAGAGAACTGGTGCATAAAGCACGACATGGCTTATGCCCCCTTTCACCACCGGTCTTGTTTTCATAACCCAATAAAAGACTTGCATTTAAACCAATCAGAACCCTTGATCACTAGATCTTTTCAAGAAACTCCTCAGGGTAACGTAAGTTTTTTTCATTCAGAACCTTAGGGTGTCATCCTTTAAAGACTTTCTATAGGAAGGTAAAACAAGCAGCCATTTTTCATCGACAAATTATAAAATCTGAAAAATACACTACAAATATACCGACCCCTCATAATTTCCTCCAGAAATTATTACAAAATCAAGTTTTAAAGATTCATAATTGGAGATAAAAACACCATAATCAGTATAAACTTCAAAAACATGAGAATCATATATAATACGAAATTCACAAAGACAATTATTCAAACATACTTCAAATAGAAAGCCTTCTCATTCACTCAAACAATCACATACATACACAAATTCAAAATTAATAAACAACTCAACCATGTTTTTTTTTAATTCAAATTTTAGGTTAACCTTTTCTTAAGTTCTTAAGTATTATTCTTTTGTTCAAAATATTCTTTTAATAAAGAAACATGTGAGCTAGACTTCTTTTTAGTATCACAATCTTGTAATACAACCGTATTAGGTGTTAAGAATCTCAAAATCTCTTTAGGCTCTACATACTTTGGACCTAAGGATTTTGTTACCTTATCGTTTAAGGAAGATTTAATTTGCGATTTAACTAGAACTTTGTCACCAATATTTAACGTAACAGGATTTCTCCTTTTGTTCATTATTTGTTATCTAACTTTCCAGGTCTTTTGCATTTCACTGATCGCATTTTTCCACATCAACTCATAATCTTTATCATTAATATCTGTATCAGATATTTCCCACTTAGCCATAAGTGGATCTATGGGAGATCTCCCTCTGTATAACTCAAAACATGAGCTTTTCAGTGAAATTTGATCACAGTTGTTAATCGAAAATACTATATCATCTAAACCGTCAAACCATTTGTCTTGGGATTTTCTGAAATACGACCTAAGACAATTTTTGACAGTTCCTACAAATTTCGCCGACATGTTCGCAGAAGGATAATAAGGCGAAGTTCTAATATGTGTGATACCAATAGAAAATAAAAAATTCCTAAAACTTCTAGACTGAAAATATTGTGCTCTATCGCTCACAATACTAAAAACATATCCCCCATCTCGAAAACAAATGTTCGAGACATTTTATTATGTTTTTGCTGTTAGCACTAAGAGGATAAGCATGCAAGAACCTAAATGCTGCATCTACGCAAATAAAAATTTGATTACATCCCCTTGAACGAGTAATTGGTCCGAGTGTATCAATATACATTCTACCATGAATAGTCTCTTCATATTTGCTTATTACTTGAACCTGCTTTTTCTTAAAACTCGCTTTGGAGACCTGACAATCATGACAGCTCTTGACATGAGATAAGACTTGATTACGGATACCTTCCCACGTGAAATATCGCATAAACTTAGTCAGAGTTTTATAAAACCCACATGGCTTCCAACCACTTGACTACCGTGATATCATTGCATAATTACTTCCTTCAAAACATCGGAAGTAATATTTTAAGAGAATTTATTTTAGCTTTTGTATTCCGATACAAAATACCATTTTTTATTTTAAAATGTTGCTTTTCCATGTTTGGTTCAGATACCACAGCGTCATAAATAGCTTTATATCTTCTTCGGAACTTTGATATTTCCCTATGTCCTTATACACAACAGGAATATCACTCAAATCAGATATATCTATTTTCTTGCAATATAAGTCATAACCTATGGGCTCATCCATCAATTCAAATAGATTTTCAACGTTCATCCTACTTATAAAATCTGAAGGAATATTTTTGAAGTAGGTACATGTTCGATCGAAAACCTAAAATCTAAGATCCTATGAATGATATTAGCATACCTAGGCATTTTCTTGGGATTTCTTAAATTATACATCAAAGCAAAATTTTCGGTTCGAATTGTAAACTCATTGAAAATATATATGGAAAATTTCATAAGTCCATTATATAATGCTATAGTTCAAGCTCAAAAATTGTTCGATTTTTATCAGCTTCTTTAAGAGCTCTACTATAAAAACTTACTGGACGTAAAACACTATTCTCATCCTTTTGTTCCAGACAAGCAGCTAACGATTTTGTTGAACTGTCTGTACTTGGATAGAATCTTTACTTAAAGTTAGGCAATGCAATAATTGCATAATCAATAAAATCTTGTTTGATATTTTTGAAGGCTTCCTTTTGCAAATACCCCAGAAAAAATTCTCTTTTCGAGATCTAAGTCTAGAAATCGGTTTGTTTTTCTCAGCAAAGTTAGGAATAGCTCCAGAAAAATATGTTAAAAATCCACATATTTTCAGAACTCCTCTCCTATTTTTAGGGCGTGGTAATTCAGTAATTACCCTTATCCTCTCTTCATATATAAGTTTCATACCGTCACCTACTATGAAACCAAGGAAGGGAATTTCCTTTTTAAAAAGAAAACATTTCCTAATCATAATAGTAGCACCATATTTTCTCAATCTTTCTAATACCTTTTTCAATAGAATTTTATGTTCATCAATGGTTTCACTTTTTAAGATATCATCAGCATAAAATTCTACTCCCTCTTTTCTTAAATCACCAAGCGTCATGTGCACTGCCCTTATTAAAGTTGACATACTCACACTTGCACCCATTGGCAACTTAGTATAGCAACACGTTTTGTCATCTATGTCAAACCCTGTATACTTTACACAAGAAGGATCTAAACTTAACTGAAAATAACTTCTACGTAAGTCAATTTTACTAAAGATTTTCCCTGTAGAAAATATACTAAGTGATTCATCGATATTCAGTGATTCGACTGGATCGAAATCTATCACAGATGATAATTTCGCAAAATTCGTTATTAACCTTTTTGAACCATCTGAATTTGTTACTAAAAAGAATGGACTCGTCCAAGGAGTTTCCTTTTCTATAAGAACACCCTCTTTTACAAGTTCATTAACCATTTTTTTCATATCATCTTTCTGGTTCCTGTTTAATTTATATTGCTTTTCACATATAGGAGTTTCGTCTTTAACTTTGAATTTATAAAAAACCCTTTTACTGTTCCAACTTTATTATTCAAGACGTCTTTATACTCATTTGCCAGATTTTCAACAAACTGAGGGAGAGAAGGATTAAGTTCCACACATTGACTATCAATTCTCTTTACAAGTTCTTTACGTCCTAATCCTAAATCAACCTCATTATATATTTGTTGTTTTACCTGTATATTTGCTCTTCCTTCTTCATTACAAAATGAATCAACAGGAGGTAAGTCATCTCTTAACTCATATGTAAACAAATTACAATTGTTCCCATTTAAATTCAGATTACAAGTATTTTCTTCTTTGTTGTCATCACAACAAATACCTTTAATGTTAATTTTGGAATTGCTCCCAGAAACATCCGGCATCTCATATGCGGAATGGAATCCACTTCCTCGTAGGGAATCCGTTTCTCCTAACAACTCCATAACGTTACTATTAATGGATGGATCTGCATTCAATTCACCTCCATTATCTTTAGTCTCATCATTTTCGGTACAGGTTTGGTGATACAGGTTACTCTCAAGCTCATCCCACCTACCATTCGGTTTGGAACCATTTGGATAGGTGATACTGCTTTTAGGAACTTTCCCCTCACTACATACGCTTCTCTGGCTTTTACTACTGTAAAACCAAAGAGAACCATTACGTTAATCAAAAGAATCAACTTCATCTCCATCAATAACGTCTGTTTTTATATAATCATTTACAGGATATTGATTTCGTTTAAATTTTCCATTTGAAAATGACTTCTTTTTATTTCTTTTTCTCTTTTGAGAACAAAATTCAAAACTATTCAAAGCTTTATTAGAATCAAACTCAGGAGGAATTTCTTTTCTTTCTTTCAAAACAGAATCAAAAGTAACTTCATTTGAATTCAACTAATCATTACAGTTATCTTCAATTCCTCCTTGAAAATTTTCATTATGAACTTCATTTGAACTACTTTTTAATTTGCTCAAATAAGCTTCCATATTACATAAGAAAACTTTTAATTCCGCGTCTAAATTAGTTAAATTCCCTTTATTTAACAAGGAAATATCCTTTTGATCAGACTTATTCTCATAAATACTTGTTCGTTTACTTACATTTATGTTACCTTCTTCACCTTTAACACCATCTTTAACCTTTTTCCTTACCACTTCCTTGCCCTCATTCTCCTCCTTTATGGATTTTGATTGAGCAATCTTTAATTCATTCGCAATCTTACCATCTGAGATTTCTTTTACCTCCTTACACTTCCCCTTCTTCCTTTTCGGTCCTTTCTGGATTTTACCTCCGCTTGGAAAATGTTCTTTCAATGGGACTTCATCTTTCGGATCTCCTTCCTTTTCCAAAATGAGTGGCAAGTCTATTTTATATTTACCAATTCTAACTATTTTCTCACTCAATTTAAAAGAAATATCCAAATAATTTATGATATCGAGCCCAAAAATTAAATCATCAGAACTATTTACTAATAAAAATAATTTCACTTTAATTACTTTAGTTCCAAAAACTATAGGCACATAAATGATCTTGTTCAAGGTAACACATTTATTATCAATAGTAGTACCCTTACATGTTACTTCTTGAATCAAAATATTTGGTAATTTATTTTTGACTTCATTGAAAAATTTCATGTTACATATTGAAATACTAGAGGCCGTATCCAATAATCCTAAATACTCTTTCTCACTCACCTTTACAGGCAAAAATATAGAATTTATTTTCTTTAACTCGTAACCCGTCTTACCTTTTATTTTATTAAACTCAAAACCTTTCAACGTCACCTATTCCAGGGGAGTAAGTCTTGGATTTGTTCTCTTTTCAGGACAAATTTTCATAAGATGTTCGGCTTTACAATGCCAA
>JAGDQP010012744.1:0-14440 GCA_022664845.1 Lepisma saccharinum
AAAGCGTATCAGCGTGAGAAGTTTTAAAAGTTCCGGAACGGCGAAATAGCTCGGTTAGAATGCGTTTGTCTGAAAACATGAAAGATACAAAAGTTGCAGGATATCAAGCAACGTATCGGACGGACGGGCCAAGCAAATGGATAGTGCCCTGCGTGGCTCCATAGGGCCCCAATATGTGTTTGCAAGTGGTAGCCTACACTTGGAACTGGAACTTGTACTGCATGCAAAATGTGAATATGCCCGGCTCAGTTCTGTTGGGTTTTCTACGATGGGTCCCAGAGTACTGAAAATTGGGTTAATGATGACAAGTCACAGAACTCGTAATTTGCAAAATGGAATCCTACGAAACTTTCTGGCAATTAAAGTCGTAGGTTCTGAAAGCAGATACTGACTGCATGGTGGTACAGAACACCACTCTGAAAACGTTTCGCAACCTTTCCTGTACAATGCAAAGCAACTATAGCATTCTGGACATTTGCAGTAACGTGGCTAATAAAATACAGCCACCATTTAGTGTTCAGGAATACTGGGAGAAAGAGAAACGAATACGAAAACCATGCGTAAGATTTGAACTCGAGTTGATACGTTACAAGTCCACCGTCCTATCGACTGCACTATATTGCCAAACAGAGAATTGCAGATCCAAACAGTATTGAAGATATGAAGTGCATTGGCTGAACCCCGAGAACATAAACTACATGAATCACACGACGTAAGTAAGCCACATTTGAATCTCATTTCCATTTGTCATCTAGAGAGCGGAAGTGGCATTCACTGAGAATAGTTCCAATTCTTTTACAAATCAGGAGTAATCAAGATGGCGGCAGCAAATACTACAGCAGAATTGTATTGACGGTTACGATAAGAAACAGTTTCCGCACTCTGAATATGCAGAAAACTGACAACTGGATCCATACGTAAAATCTCTGCGATGTTTCTTCATGTGAATGAAGCACCATGAAATACTTCTGCGGAACTTTACTGACGTGAGAGTTCAGACCAACGTGAAGAAATTGTGAACAGTGTAGAGGGGCCTAACAAATCCCAAGTTTGCGTTATTAAATGCTAGCCCCTAGTAATCATTGTAGAGTCCGATGCTAGGAACGTGTATACGTATAGTATGTACTAATAGGGCTCCACATACAAGGTGAATATGGAGCATTAGCCACTGGGGTTGTCAACAATGTATGCAAAATCCTGTTATGTCTCCTAAGTGCAGAATGAGTTGCTATGCAAGCTTACGTGGGACGAACGTCTGCAGACATCAACAACAGTGTTTTTGTAAATGCACCTCATATCCTTTGGGGTGTGCCTACGTGCAGCCTCTGCTGTACAAGATGTCACTACACAGACAGGGACCCCAAGGTTCGTCACTTCCTTAGTATTTGTCGACTCCAAACCCTCTCTGCGACAGATGCGGTGTTTACATTGGAAACATCGTACTATTTAGTCAGGTGTTCGAATTGATGTCCTTCTGCGACCTGACAATGACCCAGACGTGAATAAAACTCATCTATAACCGCAGCTAACATATCTGATGTAATTGAGTTCAAAATATTTAATATTCTCTCCTTCATTTGTTCAATATTATCAACTTTCTGTTCATACGCTTTGCTTTTTTGATATCCCCTGTAGAAAAAGTCATACGGGGATAGATCAGGCGACCTAGGTGGCCATTCTATGGCATCGCTCCTACCAATCACTTGATTGGCAAACGTGTGATTGAGGTAATTTCAAACATTATAACCGAAATGTGCCGGGGCACTATCTTGTTGAAACCAAATATTAGGAAACGCTGCTCTTACCAAATGCTCAATAGCTGGTATTATTTCGTCTTGACGTAGGTTAAAATATTTTTCTGTAGTTAAGTTCACATCAATGAAAAACGGTCCTATAATGTGGCTGCACAATATTCCAGCCCAAACATTTACCTTCTCGGGATATTGTGTGTGATAATCTCGAAACCAGCGTGGATTTGCATCCGCCCAATATCGCATATTATGCCGATGTACACAACCGTTTAATTCCAAGGTCGCTTCGTCAGAAAAGCAGGTCCAGTAGAAGAATTAGCGATTAGCATAAAATCTGTTGATCACTGTATCACAGTACTCAACGCTTTTATCAAAGTCATCTTCTGTTAACTGTTGCACGAGGATCATTTTGTAAGGACGGTAATCGTACTTTTTCAATATCCTGTGAACGGATTTTGTATTTACACCATGTATTTCAGCAAGTTTGGATAGTTGCGTGTGTGGAGTTTCCATAAGTGATTGTAAAACGTCTAAAGCTTTCTCATGATTCTTCGCACTATTGGGTCGTCCTGATCTTGGTTTATCCTTAATTAAATCCATGCGTTCAAATCGATCAACAGTCCGATAAACGGTAGATTTTGAAATAGGAGGATGTTCCGGAAATGTAGCATTAAATAAGTTTGCAACTTCCTGGTACGATCTGACTATCACCATACCCTGTCATCATCCGAATAGTGACTCTGTCTCCTTCGGTTAAATTCATTGTGCATAACAGAATGCAATGGAAGAACCTGTTCAGAACACAAGAGGACGAGGAATTGAGTGAATCCTGAACCTTGACAGCGTGAAGGAAGAATCCAAATGCTGCCACAGAATCAAAGGCACACCATTGGGACGAATGGAGAAAGCTTCACTGGCGTTGAAGGGGCTACCGCTACCAGCGGAACACTAATAATGATGAGGAACACGACACACAAATAGAGTACCTATTATGAACTGGATACAGATCTAATATTGGCAAAGGTTTTATAGTTGCACACTTTTCAATCGATATTTTTGCACTGCACTCTAGAGGTAGAATAAACGAGTTTGATATTTTAACACTTAGAATGAACTACCTTACTTCAACACCAATCTAATGCTAGCACAGTGCCCACTTATTCGTAGAAACGTCTCACACGCATCGGATACACACTATGCAGCAAACGTCAGTGACTCTGTATTTGGTAGGTTACTGTATTGCTTCAAGCGCCAACTATCTCATACGCCACATCACGTCAACACAACACCAGATGTTGACAGGTCTGTTGTAAACGATACTCCGTTCTTGCTTTTGTACAAGCGTTCTAAAATTGCAATTGCCTTCTCCCCTATAAGACGCATGAACACTAGTGTGACTTTGTGTGCAGTATTTCTATAGGGTGTATGTTTTTGCAGTAGAAATAAATTCTACAATGATTTAGAGTGGCTACCATTCAAATAATTGGAGTAGCTTTCTAACCAATAGTAATCTGTTGATGCCCTCTATATAGGTGTGTGTGTGTGTCTCGCGAGTCTCGATAACTGCCGAATGCGTGAACCGATTCGAATGAAACTTTCACAGATTATTTATTGGCTCAAATGACAGGCCAAGTTCGTTGCGGAAGAAAATCACACCAGGGGAGGGGGTGAAAGCCTCCTTATAAGAGCAAAAATGTAGAAAAATGAAGAAAACTATATTGAAAAACGAATTTAATTGACTCTTTTCTGTTACAAGACCTTTATAAATGTGCAAACATACTTCGGAGATTTCAGGCTATTGGCTCCGAGGGAGTGGGGGAGAAAATCGGACAAAGGTGTAGCCAGAAAATGAAAAAGGCGTGTTCTCAAAATGCATACTGGCGAATCCGAATGAAACTTTGACGGGTTTATCGCGAGGTCTAGTGTTCGAACCTTAAGGTTAATGTATAGCAACGATCTCCAACAAAACGTGGCAACACTACCTCCGTATATGTCTAATGTATTTTTATCGTTGCATGAAATTTTAATGCTGCTTCCACAAATTCAAGCTTAGAGAGTTCTAACTTTGAGGGAATAAAGTTCATAACCAATTCAAGAGTTCTATCAACGCCGATTTTTTATTTTCGTTATTCTTCGTTGTTGAAATCGCTTGATTGTTGTTGTGAATATCAAAACGTATAACAATGAAGCTCTTTTTTTAAAAAAAGGTCGGCCTTGATCGAACTCTTGAACTGGTTATGAACATTCTTTCCTGAAAGTTAGAGAACTCTCTAGGCTTAATTTGTAGGAGCAGCACTGAAATTTCGTGCAACGACAAAAATATATTAAACATATACGGAGCTAGTACTGTCATATTTTGTTAGAGATCGTTGCTTTACATTAACCTTAATACTAGTAATTGACCGAGCGAAGTGAGGCTCGGCATTTGTGTTGTCTGTGTGTCTCACGATAACTGACGAACGCGTGAACCGATTCGGATTAAACTTTCACAGAATGTTTATTGCTTCAAATTACAGGTCAGGTTCGTTTCGAAAGAAAATCGGACAAGAGGAGGGGATGAACCCCCCTAAAAGGGCAAATGTAGAAAAAACAAGAAAACTAATATTATATAAAAACGAATTTAATGCACTGTTTTCTGTTATAACATATAAGAGCTTTATAATAATGATGGCCACAATTTTTCGAAAACGCAAAAGACGATGCGGATTTTTTCGAAAAGCGAAAAAGATTTTTTTTAAAAAATGAAAATATTTCTGAAAACGATTTTTTTTCGAGAAACGAAATATCAAAAAACTTTAATTTCGAAAATCGAAAAACACATTTTTCAAAAATGGCCATCACTAGTTACCATCCGTGTCAAGATTTAAGAAGAAATGCAAAAGGTAAAATCATAATTGTATGTCTCATAGAAATATTAAGTGTAGATTGATGCTTATACGATAAAAATATCAGATAATAAAATATTATTGATGGTTGTAGAAGGTCTATCCTCCTATATAATGTGCCTACCAATATTTAAATGATATCAAATGCAAATATTTTATTTTGGATCTCATTAAAGTGTCAAGGATTTTTTTATTTTATATACAGGACAGGATTAACAGATGAGCAGATTATAAGAAATATTGGATTTTTAATTGGAAATATTATTATTTGCTTATTTCCAAGCAACTGAACAGCGAACTTCACAAAGAGAACCTTACATTTTAGAAGAGAAACAGAGAGAGTCAGCCAACACCTGTGTACAAGATGGGATTGCAAGGCAGTGTTGTACGTCAACATATTGAATAGAAATCCATGTTGAGAGAATTACGTATAAAATTCTACTTGGAAAGTAAATAGGCAACCAACGGTATTGCTTTATTCCAATGGTTGGAAACATGACCCAATGGCGACACTCGTCTGACTAAGAAAGCATTGTTCTTGCTACATTCCGTATAGATGGTAATCCCACCAACAAAGGGATGTGAGAATCTTGGGTTTTGACCATTTTTCGCATCTACCCCTCTTACTCTCTCTCGGCTTGGAAGTCCTAGTCAAAGAAACTAACCTAGGAAGACCTAGTAGGCGAAACAGAGGACTGGAGTCCTGTACCAGATGTCATTGATGACATCCCAGCTGATGATATAAACAATGGCCTCGACATTCAAAATATTGAGGAACACAACAATGAAAATGACGATCACCATGTTACAGAATTTATTGAACTGGAAAACAATCACACTACTTCAGTAAGAAATGTTGAAACTGTCATTATTGAGTCTCGTAACACTGACAAGGTCAATGAAACTGGCGGTCAGCCCCCAGAAACTGACCAGATAGAACCAGTAGCCGCTGCATCAACAGGCACAACCACCATTCTTCCAATTGATCGTTTCAAATCAATGTTTGAGTCATTAGAGCAGAGGCTAAATCAAAATTTTGAGAAATTGAACAATGAGCTAAAACAGGAGTTAAAAAAATAGATCAAACAAATGAAAAGTTTAAAATTCTTAATACCAGCGTTACGCAGGTACAAAATCGTTTAGATAAGGTTAAATCTGACTTACAAGAACAAATTACGTCAATTAGTAAGGACTTAACTTGTAGAATAGATGCAGATAGTCAGCGAGTAGGTGTTCAACTCGAAGAAATTAGTAATCAGATTACTTCACATGAAACCGCTATCGCGACTGTTAGTTCAGATGTACAACGCATAGACTTAACAGTAAAAGCGTACTGGTCCAAATTAGAACAGCAGCTAAAAGAAATTTCCACAAAACAAAATACTGTTGAGTCTACAGTTAAGGGAAGTGGGACAGTGTACGTCAACATATTGAATAGAAATCCATGTTGAGAGAATTACGTATAAAATTCTACTTGGAAAGTAAATAGGCAACCAACGGTATTGCTTTATTCCAATGGTTGGAAACATGACCCAATGGCGACACTCGTCTGACTAAGAAAGCATTGTTCTTGCTACAGTTCTGTATAGATGGTAATCCCACCAACAAAGGGATGTGAGAATCTTGGGTTTTGACCATTTTTCGCATCTACCCCTCTTACTCTCTCTCGGCTTGGAAGTCCTAGTCAACGAACCTAGCCTAGGAAGACCCACTCCATGCGCATTAATATGTAATTTTGGGGAAATTTGTTTATATATTTAATTATGTTATAAAAACACAAGCTGAAGCTTATTTGGGTAATCGTTTTCGTTTCTCACTTTATTTTAGTGACACGGGTCCCAATTAAACTCATAATCAGTCTGTTTTATTTGTTTTACATAGAAACTAATCTCAGGTTTGCTGTCTGCTATGTTTCGGCTGTAGGCATGGGCAGAGGAACACGGGTGCACTGAGTACATTGTGCAAACCAATTTTTCTTTTTCCTCTCTCTCTCTCTGTTTATGTGTTGTCATCTGTATATATTGATATGCATTTATTCCTTGCGATATACAGAAGTTATCTGAGTATTTAGTCTATATGAATATACCGTTGTGCTTTTATGAAATATCATATATATAGTGTTTTCAGATTTCTCATGTCTCGCTATTCAATTCCACGTGGCATTGTTATTGTTTCTCGCGCACGCTTCACCCACTGGGTGGCTCCACCTGTCAAAGGATTCTTGGGTGTGGAGAATTTTATCCACACTCTGTTTCTTTTACTATTTATTCATGTTTTAAATTATATAATGATGTTTTAATGGACCTAAGTTGTCCGTTTTTTATTTAATATGTTTATGTGCAGTATAAAACCATAACACTGAATATTTATATCAAAAACATGTAAAATAAGTAAGGTCCAGCCATATGTGGCAACATTGTATATAACATGTGCAGCGGTAGTTTCATAAGAAAACTTGTGTCTAAGAGCGAGTTTTAATCTACGGTGATATCTATGCACTGAGGTGCGTGAATTTGAAGCCATGATGCTTCACTCTGTTTTTATGTTCGGTAGACTGAACATGTAACGCTCGACTTTGGATTTGTTGTTGGAGATTGAATATATAGCTCTTGTGTTCGGTGATAGATCGAAAAGCGCGAAGTTTGTTCGGTCATTGTGTCGGGAAATATCAACGGATATAATGTTTGGTTCTTCATAAAGCCAGCGAATTGAAGGCAATCAGTGCCTCTACAGACAAACATTATTACCTCATATAGTAACTACTGAACTGTATTGGAAAGTGCAAAATGTCCCTGGACTAACTCACGAACTTATTCCATTGTTTGGAGGTGAGATAGGGTACCTATGCTTACCTTGAGGTACCATCGCGGCATTCGTTCCGTGAAGTTACAATGTGTTAAGCATCAGTGATTATATGATGTCGTATGGATTAGTGAGAACAGACACATTAATCGTGTCACAGGAAATCCATAGTGGTTTTTTTTTACATCATCATTCCTTTTATTATTTTCTTTTTTCCACTTGTCACTATTTTGCAAGTGCATTCAGGAAAAGAACGTTCAGAAATCCTAGTTTATTCAGAGACTGATAATGTAGGCAGAAAAATAATGCATCATAAGTAACTTCTAAAAAAAGGAAAGAGGAATATATATTTTATTTATGTAATAGACTGTGAGCAGTGCTTGACCTCGAGCCCGTACAAATGTTCAAGGACTCATTCAGTGACCCTTTTTACTGTATATTGATGCAGCTTGGAATTATCATCGCAGCTAGTGAACTGAAATGAAACTATCTTTAACGTCCACTAAGATGAACACTGCAAGTAATATCGATTAAAAAGAGTAATAGCAACAAACTTGGCCAGGACATTTACAAACATTTCATATATGAAATTAAATCTTATGAAAGTGTATTGTGTTGTTTCTCTGAGCCCTAAAAATGGTCTGCTCTTTGTTTGTTTACAAATGACCAGTGATAAATAAGGGGCATTACTGTATATATAGTGTGTGTTGTTTCGAAGTATGTGTGCGTTGATGAAAATCACACCTTTTCACGTTTACCAAATAAATTGGATAGATTTAAAAGGAAACTTCTTTTGCATTTTTTGATTCTACCAGCTACTTCTCTTGTATGCAGTGTGGGTACTTCAGACTGGTGAGTACAATATATTCAGTGTGATGTATTGTGTCATTCTGTTCCAGGCTGGTAGATGATGAACCGCAGATTAGTACGTCGTTGTTTGAAATTCCAGCATGGAGATTGCAATGTCTCGGCTCATATTAGACTCTACCGTAATAAAAAAACCCTGAGATTAACTAAACACTTGATGATAAGTGTTTCCCAAAGTAAACCTCACGTGGCTCCTGTAGAGAATTCTAGTCGGCAATCATTTCCCTTTGTTAAATCTTATTAACGTAAATGAACAGGAGTTATTTTTGTTGTTGTTCTCCAACATTTCCCTTTTGGCAAGGTTATGAATTATTTGTTTGTATTAAGCGTGAGACATCTTTCTTTGATAAGTGCTCATTGCGAATCATTATTCAAAATAAAATGCTAGAACGTGGCGGCACTCAACATGGTTCAACTCTCAGCGTTCGAAAATCGGGAGAATCTGGGTCCCGAAGAACAATGAACCGGGACGCAGGACAACGGGTCAAAAATGGGCGATCCCGCGAAAATCTTAGAAGAAAATTATGACCAGTCTTATAACAGTTGCAGTAATAGTTTATGGGGCGATAGGGGTACAAGTTTCTAATTTGGGGGCTAGCGTCCCATCTCGCAACGTTTGGCTTCACCACTACCAAAATATAATAAATTCGTTTTTTTTATCGACGTAACCTAATCGAACGCGATAGGTTTGTCTTCTTTCCTCGCAAAACAAATTTTTGGGATGTGAATCTTTTGACTTTTCTTCTACATCATGGGTCTTATTTGTTACTGATTTATCAATAATATCGCTTCTCTTAATCTTCACCAACAAAGAAATAATAAATTGTTTACAATTAACTTCTAACAACTTTATATTCCTGATAACTAGTGATGAGCACAAGACCAAGACCAAGACCATACCTGCAAGACTCGCGCAAGACCAAGACCAGCCTGTAAGAGTCTTGCACAACGAAAATTCCGTAAACTCGAAAATTCTGTAAATCAAATTTACTTTCTCTGGTGAATCCTTATGCATCTATTGCACAAGATCACAAGTTCTACATCTGTCTATAAGTTTACTTCAGTCACGATGGAATGCCGCATGAGCCCTGCGATGAATACTTTCAATTGCCCATATCTCGGAGCAAAAGCCATTTTCGGTATTTCGTTACCTGGACTTTTCTGTTTTCATGCGAGGAATCACCTCCCAGGCATTGAAAACGAACTGAAGTTTCTAAAGAAATTATGTTTTGTTGGAGGAAATATAGTGTTGTTTGTGGTAGGCATTATTATTACTGGTTGGCATTTAAAACATACAATATTCTTTGCTTTGTGTTCACTTCAGAAAGTTCATAAGAACTATGAATTTTAATTTATATATCAACAAAAGTTAAATAATATAAAATACACGATGTCTTGCAGTTGTACAAGACTTTGTTTTCTCGATACAACTCTGGAAAATTCATTACGTGATTGCTCTTTACTGATATTTAGGGTACTTATGACTTATGTACACTGAACTTACAATAGAAGGAAAAAGTTTCTGCTAAGGATAATTTGGATAAGGAGCAAAAAGGTAGTCTGATGTCCTGGCTTTTCTGATGTTAAATTCGTCATGGTATGATTTATTGATTCAGATAAAGGTGGATTATTGTCAGTTCGGAGTCTGTACTGATTTGTGTAACCAAGTCTTTGTGTTCTAAGCTACTAACTAGTCCATGTTATAAAATCTCTGTTGATATGTGTTGTTGGAAACTGGGCTCTGTTCTATGTACGACGTGTGATTGGAAAGTTTTAAGACAGGTGGCGCCACTGCTCAAGAGGAGTAGATATAATTGCCCGTTAGCGTGGAAGCGGTAGCGTGGTGTGTCCTTGATACGCGCTGAAAGAATCACTGCGATATCTTTGTTCAGTACAGCGTAGCTACCTGTTGAGTGCGGGCGTGTGTGTGTGTGTCGTGGCGGATTATTAATTGTGCTAAATTGATGAACCGGCGCATTGTGCGTTATCGATCCAGGAATATCTGGCCAAATTCAACATTCCTGTGCTTCCGCAACGCCCCTATTCCCCTGATTTGGCCCCTGCCAACTTCTACCTCTTTCCTAAATTAAAATTGTTGCTGAAAGGGAAGCAATTTGACTCAATTGAAGACATCCAGGTAAATACGGAGAGAGTTCTTCACCCTTACGAAAGATCATTTTCAGGAATGTTTCCAGAAGTGGAAATACCGTTGGAATCGGTGTGTTCAGGCAGCAGGGGACTACTTTGAATTATATCCATCGCAATAGCCTGTAAGTACTGCCATTTTTAAATTGCAAGCCCAGTCTTAAAACTTTCCAATTACACCTCGTATTATGCTACGGAGAATGAGTCTGAGTAAAACAACAGTTTTTTGCAGTAAACTTACTTGGTAATTGTTTGTCACCTGTAGATAAAGTCGGGAGAAATATTACTAGATGTGGGCTATGGTTTTGGATGCAACGCAAAAGTTACTTTAGAGTAAGCTAGAGGTAACAAACGTGTGGGCTTGTATTGAGCACAGAAAGGCTTCAAATTCAGCAGGTTTACTTTGATACATTTGTTCCACAGCAAAGTATTGCTCTACAAAGTCGTAAGCAATTTTACCGAGCGGCCGTAGGTGAGTTGGTAGAGCGCTGCCGTCGCATTCGGATGGTCCGTGGATTGAATCCCGCGACCGGCCATCCTGACTGAGGATTTCTAGGGTTTTTCTTAGTCCCATATAATGTACACCTACAGGACTTTCTCCTCAAAGGCAGGTAGGCACAAAAGCAAACAAGGGGGCCAAGGGCGCCCTGTTGCAGAAAGGGGTCCTTACTCAAAACTTCACATAACGTGGCAAAACCTACCTGGGAGACAAGCCTACATTACGCCACAAGAGAGGGCACAAAACAAAAGGGAGAGAGAGAGAGAGAGAACAGCTATTGGACCTAAAGATAAGGCGGATACCTACCCATCAGTGCCTTGCTTCAGCCTTGGACCATTGAAGACAGAACACGCACTAGTCTAGAATCACGAAGCATGTATGGAAGAAGACCGAAAAAAGTGCCAAAAACGAAGAAAGTTGGCAAAACCAGAAAGCTAGAACACGAAGAAAAAGGCACCCAAAAGGGAGGGAGACGCAATGCGAGAACATCTCGCAGGAAAGCCAAACACAAAACACTATTTTAGTGACCTAATGCAACTAGACCCCTAAAATGTACAAAGCTCAACGCAGCCGCGTATTACTAGTTAACATTAATCATGAAATTTAGATAAACTCAACTGATTTGAGTATTCCCTAATGTTTGCTGAAACATCGAATCAAAATATCAAACTTAACTTCATCTTAATTACTTTCTCATATACACATGAAATAACACTTCGCGGACTGAAATAGCGAAAGTTTGAGAACCTTTACAGTAATACCACAATGATGGTAAACTAAATACTTCTTAATAAAACCCTTAACACAAGGAACATCTGGTAAAATATAATGTATTCTTGCTTAAGAATAACAAACTCAATGCAAAATACTGATTGCTAAATTAAGTGAAAAAAAAATGTTAGTTTCTGAAGAGAATCTTCACCACTTCAAAACGTGTTTTTAAAGTTGCTGATAATTTCTCATATCAGATGATAAAAAAATAATTGTTTACAGAAACGTCCTGCCTTGAGCAGAGACAAAATTTCACGCTGTTATTTTCCAAAAGATTAGGTAACTTTCAATTTCCAAATATGGTAGACATTCTACATTTTAGCCCAGTTAAACAAAATTTCCACAGTCACTGAAGCATATTTCTACGAAAAAGATTAATTACAAATATAACTACTGGACAGAAATTTAACTTTGATATTTCAAATTCGTTGTCAAATATTTTGGATGTATTTTCCATTCTTGAACTTAACAGAACCCAACCTCCAATTTGATAATACATTCAAGATATACTTTCGATAATACAGTCAAGATATACTTTCGATAATACAGTCAAGATATAAACAGAATGAATTTCTATGAACAACGCAGGAGTTTTGAACTTTGCTTGTTATTAAAATAAAACATTGCGAATTGTTTAATATTACGTTTAACAAAAACGGACATACTGTAGAGATTTCGTGCAATTTAAACCACACCAATTTCCGAGATGAACAAACCAAATGCTGAGTGGGAAAGAACGTGCATTTGAAAAATAGCATCAACTATAGTGCAAGGGAAAATATTAAGCGCTTTCGAAAAAATGTAACGTGCAGTAATTTCGCTATCTAAACATATGCGAATCAGACTTGGGTTTCAGAGAGAGAATGATAAATTTTAAGACATTAACCATATATACCTGATTTTAAACCGACCCCGATGCCTGCCAAATTAAACCACTTTGCTCATGTTTCCACAAGAAAATCACACCACTGACTTACTGAAGATACACTAATCACTTTCAGACACACTGCAGGAAAGGGGCTTAGAACCACAGATAATTATATTTATTTTTATTTAAAAACGAAAGAAAAGAACCACTGAACACCACATATAACACAAAATCACCTCACACACTGACGAACCACCATATGCTTCATGTCGTCCACTTCCAGTTTCAACCAATATGGACGATGAAAATGCCAAACAGCAAAATATTAATTCAACTTTCACCTTGCTGAAGTTGAAGAAGACGGCTACCAAATATTGATATATTTCATCAGAAGAGGCTGCTTTATACGTATATATATAACTTTAACTACAGGACTGCATTATTATTTTCTCTATATGTAATTTTCGAGGGCAGCCGTTTTCAGTGCAGCATTTACAAGTCGATGGCCATAACAGTACTGTCTGATCGGCCAGAGCCATCAGAGATGAGGATCGAATCAGAAACAAAAAGCGGAAGGGTGTGTGGCTTAACCCCCTAAATTTCTCAACGAAATAAATCAACAATCAGATCTCTAAATTTATTAATGAAGATTTAAAACGAAAGAAAAAATTGTTGAAGAAAATAAGGCAATAAAATATGGAAAGAATAATTAAGTAATAAAGTGAAGAAACAATAAAGAATAAAAATAGCGCCAATACAACAATGAAAAAGATAACCGGAATGGTTCAACCTCTTTGACATCTGGACAAATAAAACTTTGGAGTAAGCCGAAGTCGTCCAAAGAATAAAAAATATCACCGACAAAGCACAAACAAAAAAGAAAAATTAGACACACAAAAAAGGTTAGAGGGAAAGATATGTTGCGACCAACCGACAATGGGTCGCTACACCCACCAGGAGAAAGCTGGGATGGTACCTTAACTCAAAACCCTAGCCGCTAACGTCATCGTTGCTGTCCCAAGCCTTAGGTCACAGATGCCTGTTATTCTTAAATAAATTCAAATTTGTAAGAAATTATACTTTCTATCACTCTTCTGCCAGAACTCGCTTGAGCTATGACTAGTCTCATTATCGTCAATTGTTTGGGTTTGCAGATATGAGTGCTTCTTAGACAAAAACAAAAAAACAAGTTTTAGTTAAACACAATATCCGTGTATGTTTGGTCATCCTTTGGAACTTACCTGGAGCACGGAAAATGGTAAATAATTGGAACAGTCTCTAGAAGATGACAGGGAGCACAATTCTATGAATTGTTACAAGGTAAGAATGTCAATGTCTAAGTTTTTTTGGTCATCATTTTCGATAACCCATGATTGCATTCTGTCAAATCTTACGAAACATAGTTGTGTGCCTAAAACAGCAAGTAAACTAAAAGTAAAATAATAAAATGTTAGTGAAGTTGTTCAAATTAAAGCGAAATTGAACTTCGGTAGGTCTATTTTGTACACTTACATGAAGATAAACAATATTACACTTATTTCCGTTTCTATTGACGTATTAAGGCAGGCAATGATACGCATAGCTTTTACTATTCCCTATATCCGGTGTAAAATTTATGAAACTTTTCTTAAAAGGAAGACTTGCAAGATTTGCAAGCAAGACCACGACCGAGACCAAGACCAGGGTTACCGATGCAAGACCAAAACCAAGTCCACTCAGGTCTTGGTCTTGCTTTTTGCTCATCACTAACTGGGATACTTGTGAAGATTAATTCTACACCTAGGTTACAGAAAATCAGTGATAATAACATTAAATCACAAACCCAATTTAAAATTGTGCCAAATTGGGAAAT
>JAGDQP010012744.1:14540-34118 GCA_022664845.1 Lepisma saccharinum
AACAGCAAGTAAACTAAAAGTAAAATAATAAAATGTTAGTGAAGTTGTTCAAATTAAAGCGAAATTGAACTTCGGTAGTTCTATTCTGTACACTTACATGTAGATAAACAATATTACATTAAAACTATTTCCGATACTATTGACGCATTAAGGCAGGCAATGATACGCATAGGTTTACCTATTCCCTATATCCGGTATAAAATTTACGTATGAGAAGTATAAACTTCTTAAAGCAAGACTCTTGCAAGCAAGACCAAGACTAGGCGAGCAAGACCAAGACCGAGACCATGAACATGGATACCAATGCAAGACCAAGACCAAGACCAAGACCGCTACGGTCTTGGTCTTGCTTTTGCTCATCACTACTGATAACTCATTGTTTTCTCAAGTTCTCTAACTTAAGTTAATTAACTAAAGTTCTGTCTACGCTGTAGTTAATATTATTGTTTAGTGAATGTTTACGGGAATTTTAATGTTATTATCATTCAAATTATTTATTCTTCTGAACACTGACTGAAATTTTAAATTTATCTAAAAGCCGCATGACTATTATTAAAACAGAAATAGATATTTATTCCACACTTTAATTTATCATCTCCATTCTTTAAACTTCATGGGAATGTGTTATGAGCTTCGCGGTAAGTAAACGAAGGATTGTATCTCCTTTTCACCTTTGTTTATCTTACTCTGTATCTGGGATAAGATACAATGAACGTTAATTCAATGTACGATCTCAATCCGCCGCCTGGTTACTAAAATAGTATCTTTCAACTAGATTCGAGCACAATAGTGATAAACCACGAATATCGATCCTGTTGGGTGTTGACTTCTATAATGGGAAATCAAACAAATTTAAACAAGCTTGGGGAATACTTTAACATACACACTATGTTTTAGTGTAGAAATTTCAAGTTGAAATATACGAATTACTCCTTCAGTTGGAAGACAGACAATTCAGTTGTCTGTTTATGTTAATAGTTGCTGCTGTTGAAGAAATACATGCTAAATTAGCTAATTTATAGCTCTGACATTGAGGAATACTTCAATTATGATTTATCAGTATTATTCTATCTACAACTGCAGTTAGAGTATACCTTCGATTTGAATTTGGTAATTAAATAATCTGAAATTATAGATAATAATACGTATTATGCAGTGAAGAACCACGAAATACGACATAATAAAAACGAAAACATTCCTTTGTTCTCTATCTTTTCCTTGACCCTTTTTTTATTTCTTAGTTGTACTTGTCTGTATTCTTTTGGAACTTTAGGACCGAACGCAGACGGGTGTATACCAGAACACACTCAACGCCTCTCCTCACCATTTCCGGTACATAATGCCTTTCCAAAGGACAACATACATGATTGGCCCATAATTACGTTTGACGTTTCAGTGATAGGATAATCATTGCTGCTGACAGGCGGGGTTAGGCGAACGCGGGAGAACTATTATTTGAGGAACTTGGGACTGCTAAGAAGAAAAGACCACAGATGCTTTACCCGAGTGGAGACAACGTGGAGGCCTTGAAAAAGTCTGAAAATTAGCTGTAATCAAATGTCATATTGAGGCGGGGAACTGCCAAGACATTTCCCTATTGTTCTCATAAGACCCTGTTGGGCGGGTGTTTTAGCAGATAGAATATTATCACGATAGCTGCTACCTGAGTATTCTTCCGCGAGAAGCAAACACTTGAGTTGCAAGCGGATAAAGGTGTCGTTTCAGAGCTCTTCGTGTCAGTAAGGCAATCATTGCCTTACCCACCCCTAAACTTTTTTCCCTTCTCCAGAAGAACCCAGTCCAATCAACCTGTTTTCTTTTATTTTGTATAACATAAAAGAAAACTCAAGAAAATATGTACCTAATACGCGGTGGTTTGAAAACCTCCTTCATTATACCCACTATCAGAATTTTATGAATGTTAAGTCATTTCAGCCATCGAACTACAATTAGTTATTATAAAAGAAAATATCAGTACTGAACAGAACGAACGTAGAGAGTAATCTAACAAGGAATCTCTTTCTTAGTATTGCAATTACTATTAATGCCTAGATTTTTATGTATTCCCAGAAATTTGAAAAAAAAATATGTAGCCAATTTAATATAAATAGTTCATGTAATAACAAGGGTTCTGATTTTTAGGCCCATAAAATCTTTAGACGTTTGCATAAAACTATTCTCTCAAAATTACCTATGACTTAAAAATATCGCCAAAAAATTAGAATGGGAGCCTTTTATCAAACATTTTACGAAAATCATTATCCTCTGGCGTGGTTCACAGCATATATTTTGACCCCTCTAAAGAGACAAAAGAACTTGTCAATTCTGCTCTCTTGCTGACGAAACATTAAACCAAGTAAACAAAGTTTCACCGTCACACTTTGTTTCACAATATATTCCTGATAATTTGAAATTATTTAAGGCCTTTAGGCAACTTTGGCTAGGGTTACCATAATAGTTGCGGACTAAATACGGACAAATTATTTAATTAAATAGAATGAGACTTTGAACAATTATTTGCAACATCAACATAAAATATACACTTAATATTAATCATCTAGGCAATTGTTTACATTGGTATCTTCTCTATTACACAGGTCGGAGGATCTTTTGGTGTTTCTTTCTTTTCTGATTTATATGGCATTTGAGATTGATTATAATTTCATTTAACCATTAAAACTCTCTTCTGAATCGTTTTTCTTCTTGACTTGTTTTATGGAGAGTATTTTTGGTGCCTTGTTCTTTTTGCCACTGGTCCGATTTACCCGGAATTACTCTTATATTAAATCCAAATTAGTAGTTATTTTACAATGTTGAGGTATGAAGAGTTCAGGTGAGTTTAATTGGTAGTAAAGGTCTTAATAACAAAATTAAATTGATAATTATGGAATAGATTTGATCATAAGTGAATTTCATTTTTCTTGAAGAAGTTAAGTAAAATATGTCCTATTTTGGGAGATGGATTATGCAGTAAGAATTCTACACAGAGTGGTAAAGTTTGATAGATTTTACATAGTGTGTTAAATAACTGTCTGCGACCTTTGGTATGTAATGGGCATTGAAATATGAGGTGGTTAATATCTTCTATAATTGTAGAACAGTCACAAAAAGGAGTATTAGATAATTGAATTTTATGAAGGTGAGCTTTGGTTGTGACGTGTTGAAATCGTAATCTGTTTTATAAAGTGATGCAATGTCTGTTGGTTTGTTTGTAGGCCGAGAACCAAGGTTTATGAAGATATATGTTGATAAAAGGTCGATTTAATTGAGAAGCTAATTGTGGTGTTTGAGTGATCCAGTTTTGCCAATATTCTGTTATCTTTTTCTTAACCTTGGGCATTATATCAGTATAATGAATTTTTATATTAGTGACATTTGGTAATTAAATAGCTGTGCGAGCTAAGTTGTCGACTATGTTATTAGCATTTGAAAATTTGTGAGATCTAATGAAGGTTATTTCTATCGTTTTGCCCTGTTTCTGGAGTAGTTGTACTGAGTATAGAGTATTAATGACATAATGATTAATTTTGAAAAGTTTTTTATCTAAAGAGTTGAGAGCATGAATAGCATCTTGTGAGTCTGTAAGTAATAAAATTGTGTTTTCCTTTAAGGTGTAAGCATATTTAGTTGCTAGATATAGACCTTGTATCTCTGCTGTGAATATGGAGGCTGTTTCCGGTAAACGAAGTTGTTGTTTAAAGTTATTTTTCGGGTCGTATATGGCGGTACTTCTCTTTGTTCTGTTTTAGATCCGTCTGAGAAAATAAAATGATATCCTTCCCATTTTTTATAGCATTCTTGCATGGATTGAAAGTTAGTTATTGAAGTATGAACACGAGTAGATGCGGTAAGAGAGTATGAAAATAGGACTACTTTTGGCGCCTATGACAGTAGATATTTTATCCTGGTAGATGGAATAAAGTTGATACCAAATGTTAATGAACTACCATTCTTCTACGTCTATTGTGATAATATTCTAAATTGTTGTTTTTATAGGAATGGGAAATATTTTCTACATTTGATTCATCTTTTAAAATAGATTTGACTATAAGTAATTCTTTCCTGAAGCGTAGAGGATATTCTCCAGATTCAGAGTAAACAAATAGATTAGGGGTACTATTCATTGAACCTAAATACCTTCTTAAGAGTTTTCGTTGCTGAGTTTCTGAATGATCAATTTGTTTATTAGTAAAATTGGTACAAGTGTGGAACTATATTCTACTTGGGCTCTAAACATAGCTTTACAGATTTGTATCATAGATTGTGGTAAAGATCCCCATTTGGTAGTAGCAATTGCTTTGAATAAGTTGAATAGTTTGTTAGCTTTATCGATTAGATAAGATTTTTGTGTCTCCTAATTGAATTTATGATTAAACCAAATTCCGAGATATTTTGTTTCGTCAGTAATTTCAGTGTTAGTAAGCTGATTGTGTTGTAAATTTAGAGGTGTGTTATTTTTGGTGAAAAGGATTATTTTTTATTTTTCATTTGAGATGTCTAGACTTTTTTGTTGTATTTCTTTTTGAACTTTTTGTATTTGTCGTTCGAAATGTCGGAAGTTCATTACTGTGTGAGTTGGGGGCTGGCAGATTAAAGTGATGTCATCCGCAAAAATTTTTAATTCACCATTTTCTATATGTTGGAGGGCTAAATCTATAAGATAAATAACAAAAATGAATGCACTGAGGGATGTTCCCTGAGCAATACCGTGATATAAAGTGTAATTTTTGCTATAATTGGAGTCGAATAGAATTTTAATAAATCTGAATTGCAAAAGTTTCCATATGATCAAAGTGATGTTGTAAGGTATTTTTAATCGTTGTAGAATTTCGATTAGCGTTTCGATTTTGACGTTATCGTAAGCCCTCTATGTCTAAGAAAGCTGTATAGATTGACTGTTTATTCAGAAATGCATTTTGTACTGCTAATGATACAGTTTTGAGGCCTATTTGCGTGGAATAGATTTTTCGGAATTCTATTATATTTTTTGGTAAGTAATTTTGAGCTTCTATGTACCATTCTAGACGTCGTAGAATGAGTTTTTCAAATAATTTGGCAAAACAAGGTAATAACGTGATGGGTCGATAAGATGCAGCAAGTAAAGGGTTTCTATTATATTTTAGTAAAGGTATTATCACGTGTTGAGACCAAGTTTTCGGTATCTCGCATGTTTGAAGAATGTTATTGTAAATATTGGTTAATGTTTCTAGCCATTATAGGTAAGTGTTTGATTATTCCATAAGTTATGTTGTCCAAGCCAGGTAAAGTGTTTCTAGTAAGTCTAATGAGAATTTGTATTTCTTCAACTGTAATTTAGTGGAAAAGGCTTGGGCGTGTTTGGTAAGTGAAGAGAATGAATGGAGAATATTAGGGGGAGCTTCATGAGGTATGTTGTATTTCAGTAATTTGTTTATAAATTGTTGTTTCCAGGAATCATCTAATGTTGTTGTTTTACTAATATGAGGATTAGAAGGATTTTTGAAAATTTTCCACATAGTTGAGATTTTGGTAGATGGTAATATTAAATTACAATATTCTTGCCATGAAGAACGTTTGGCCTGGAGAAAAATACGTTTAGATTTAGCTGTTTCTTGTTTTAAGATAATCCAATTTTCTTGAGTAGGAACTCGGAGATACTGTTTGAAGGCTCGTTTTCTGTTGGCTTTTGAGAGTTCATAGTCATGATTCCATCAATGTAGAATGGGAGATTTCCTTCGAGTTGTATTTGAATTTTTGGGACATGTGAGGTGTAGAGCAGTATTAATTTCGGTAATAAATTTTTCATAAGTCCAAGGTAGATTCGACTGTAATGAAAAAAAATTAGTTAAAAGGAATGTGAAATTGTCCCATTGGGCCTTATTCTCATTCCATTTTCGTAACGGTATGAAAATTTCGTAATTGTTTTTAATGGAATTGGATAACGAGGTTCATTGGATTATTGTTTAAATTGGTTACTTACACACACAAAATAGTATTTAGTTTGTGTTTTAAAAAGCTCAAATATTGAGTAAATAATGCTATTATCTAGTAGTTCAATAGTATTATCTAATGATGTTCTAAAACATCAGTTAAATGACACAATAAGCTAAAGCTCCTCTGGCCTTGTTAAGAACAAGGGCAAGGAGGGTAATTCCTGTAATAAATTAAATTTGGTACATGTTCAAAAATCATTTTAGCGTGATGGTGCTGCTGCAATCACTGAGAACTTACAGTAGTTGCATACTGTAGGAATAATTTATATTTGTGGGGAAGTTGAAAGTTCTTTATAAATAGTTTGCTATGTAGTTTTGGAAATATATAGGCTTTAAAATAATTAACAGTCAATAACTGATTAAATGAAAAGCACGAACATTTAGCTAATTTTTTTACAGTACGGCACGGACACGGGCAGAGCCTTTAACCTACGGACTATATGTACAAAATACGGACGTATGGTAACTCTACTTTGGCTCAAGTCGACATTCCTAATAATTCCGTTATCTGTCGGGACTTACGAATAGGAGAAAAGGTCAAAAAAATTCTTTGCACTATTTATTTAACAAACTCCAATTACATCACAGACACCATTTTACATTAGACACAACACAACATAAATAAGAAAGGCAAGGATTCGACTTGGGCCTTGTTCAAAGTACCATTTGCCTGACACGATCGAGGAAAACCAGTGGAAAACTCTGCTAACCAATGACGTTCCGCATGCGAAGTCAACGCTCTACGTTGTTAAAATTCTTTTTAAAAAATCCTGACAAAAACGAGGCAACATAACTGCACGGAAATTTCCAGTAACTTGACAGATAAAAGCCAGACACATTCGGTTTTAAGTTATAGGGTAGACCGGGGCTATTTGAGTCAAGGGGTTATGTGGGTCAAACGTAAGAAAAAATGTTACTGCGCATTTAATATGCGCACCAGTACGCTGAACCTGCCTTCAGTTGTGAGTTCGTTGGCAAAGGGTAGGGTGTGTATGTGGTTGATCTGCTGCTTTCTTATCAGTTACTGTGTGAATTTGCGATTATTCAGAGCAAGGTGAGTTGTAATACTTCATATTTTGCTCTGATATAAAATAGTGGCTGTAGGATATAAGGTGCTGAACCTGTGTAAATGCATATATTTGTAAAATTATTACCGTACGTGTAAAACAGAACGTCTGCATGTTATAAACGCCATTTTTGTTGCTCTCCTTTGTCTCATGTGAAAGTAGTACATTCCTACGTAAGCATGTGCAAAACGCGGTTATTTGAGTCAAAAAAATGGGGCTATTTGAATCAATGGGGGCTATTTGAGTCAGGTGTAAACTTATGTGAATTTATTTAATTTATGAATTTGAATTTTGTATTTATGGTTTAGCCTACATGATGCATGTATGTAAAACAAAACATTTCATTTTCTTTTTAGATGGTTCGGACATACAAATCAAAACATAAATACAACGAATGAAATAATGAAGACATGGAGAAGGCCATCCAAAATGTAACAAAAGGTGATTTGAGTTCACATGGAGCTTCGCAGCTCTGCAATGTAAATTTGAAACTTTGCGAAGGAAAGTGCAGGTCGAAAGGTTGAGACTAACTTTCGGTGATAATGATGAAATAGTTTAAAGTGCAAAACTGAAAGCCATAGGACACCCCACAGTACTGACAGAAGAACAGGAGGAAGAGTTCGTGTTGCGAATTATGACTCTCGCGGGAAAAGGACTAGCCTGCACCCCTGAAATGATTCGTAAATCTGTTCATCGATATGTAATAATAAATCAAATTAAGCATCCTTGGAGAAACAAAGGATTAGCTGGTGAAGATTGGTTTTCAAGTTTCATGAAAAGACATCCGAACTTATCATTACGAAAACCTGAGGGATTTTCAAGAGCTCGTGCTGTAAGGAAGCAGTGAGTGATTTTTTCAACTGTTGAAATCTGCTACTTCGACGATTAGTGTCAACACAAAACCACAGTTGGAGTACGACCCTAGCAGATGAGCATAAATTACGTGTGTTTGAAATTAAGGTTTTGAGAAAGATATACGGACCGAAACGGCACGAAATGGCTGGAGAGTGGAGGAGACTGCATAATGAAGAACTCCACGGACTGTACGATTCACCAGATGTTGTAGAAATAATGAAATCGCAGGCCATGTAGCTTGGATGGGGGCAAAACGAAGATTATATTATATCCTGGTTGGAAGGCCGGATGGAAGGAGACCATTGCGAAGACCGAAACGTCGTTTGGAGGGAAATGTTAGAAGAGATCTTCGTAAAGTAGGTGTTCGTGATGAAAACTGGCTTCATATTGCCCAGGAAAGAATCCAATGGCGAACGTTTGTTACTGTGGCGATGAACTTGCGAGTTCCATAAGCCATAGTTAGTTAGTTAGGTAGTACATACAACATGATTACGTGGATGAAACAGGGTTTCCTCTTAACAACAACCCAAACAAGGTCATTGCCAAGAAGGGGAAAAGATGTGGTTGCTCTCACGAGAGCCGAAAGAGGCGAGAATGTAATTGTGACAGTCTCTTGCAACGCAGTTGGACAATACATCCCACCATCTACCACCGGCTAGTCATGTTTCCTTATCAGATAGTGGTTACGTTAAGGAAGAGCTGTTTGTTCTCTGATTCGAGTTGTTTCAAACAAACAGGGTTGAGAGGAAATGTTTATTAATATTATGTTTTTCACACATTATATAGAAAAGGGTATAATTTAAGAATATACATGAGCGCTAATGGGATTAATGTAAGCATTGTTGATACAGCGAAAGACCCAAATAGCCTCCTGAGCAACCCGAATAGCCCCGTGATTGATACTAGTCTCGAATTCTGCCATTTTCATTTTAAATTCGTTTTCAGAATTTTCATGATTTAACAGGTTCTTCATTCTTTAATATGTTGTGCTATAATAATGTACGTAGATTATGGCATAATTATTTAAACTCTAAAGTACGTCGGTTTTGGGAAATGTTGACTTTTCTCTTACTATACTCAAATAGCCCCGGCCTACTGTAAAAGAAAGAAAAATGCAGCCTCAACTGGAACTCGAACGTGGGTTGTTTCGTTAAAAGTTCAGTTTCTTACTAACTTTTTAATCGTTTAATATCTTAATACGAAACATGACGTAACAAACTATATATAACAATAACATTGCTTACGCAACGATAATTTTAATCCAACCTGTTTACATTAATTTCGTATGTATTTCAGTATTTCTTCTTTCTACTGAAAACTAATAAATTGCTCTTTGATATATACTTAATTGTTATAACATGTGTTTCTTTGCGAAATGGTATGGAATTCAATCGCAAATGCAGAGCAATAATATATAATGAATTTGCAGTGACCAAGGGATCCATTAAGTGATTGTACTGTATTTGCTGTCAACCTTAACACACATTTATTTTTGTTGAGAGGATAGTAGGGGAGGATGGGGTACATTGCAACAGGAGGTAAGTTGCAACACTACTCTCTTTCCTCCTCGAATACACATAATTGAGGCGACTCTAGCGACAATGCAAGAATTATAACAGACCTACTTGAAGTCCCGGTGCCATGCACAACGCTACGTTTAGTGGAAGGTTAGAATATATAGTTATTTGGAGGGAAATGCGCAGGTTAAGCTTTAATTACACTTGGAACTAGCAATATAATACTTATATACGATATAGCTTAAACTTTTGTTTATTCAAAAACAGAGACGAATTACAAATTCTTCGACTATAATAGTAGTAACAACTGACAGTAAGTGCGCATTTTGTCCTAATGATCGAGTAACATGCACATATGCAGATAAAAATGGCATATATATAGAAGCAGATAAATAACATATAAGAATTATATTACGTGGTGCATCTATGCGGTTTCCATGAACTAAAACGGTAAGAAGGTACTATTGTGATTATTAGGAAACAATAAACATATATACTGCTCGCCATTAAAAAATGCAAAACCAAGAAGGAAAGAAGATAGCAGACTCAAATTTGGCAGATAAATATTTGTAAGGTACAAATAGCAAGTGATTGAACTTAACGCTTTGTGCGATGCGTGACAACATGGCGACAGCGGAACGGAATTACCGAAGGTCACTAGCCTGTGGGCCCACGATGGGCATTCAGAACGGCTGCAACACGACGAGGCATACAGAGGATGAGCACTTGGAAGTCCTCCTGGGGAATAGCAAGTCATGTAAGTCGCTGCTTTGAGAGGTATTGTGCAATTATGGACCAGACGTGTTCAAAAAGCGAGAGATCAGGTGAACGCGCTGGCCAAGGGAGCAAGGGAATATTGTGTCCAGCCAGGAAGACTAGGATGTCACGTGCCACATGCGGGCAATCGTTATCCTGCTGGAATGTAGCGCCCGGCAGGACCTCCACTAAAGGAAACACAACCGGGTCCAACACATTGTCGATGTACCGTCACAAATGTCCGTCAATGCGTACGAAACACGAACGGGCATGACACCAAATGGCACTCCACACCATAACACTCGGAATGTTATATTAATCCACGTACTACTTAACTTGACTCTGTACTGTACACGCCGTACTTGACTGTCGATTAATGTGCTGAGCACAGAAATAATTTAAGACTTCCTTCAGAGGTTCCTAGTCAGTTCCTAGTCACTAACAAAAAGATGTTCAAAAGTCAAAGAAAAATGGAAACTTCCTTGGGCGCTTAAATGGCGAGGCGAGAAGACGAAAGAACTTCCCAGCAATTGACAATTCTGACTGAAGTTTTTCAGAAAATAAAACTTTATTTTGTATGGACCATTTTTAGTAACTTTGACTCCGTCCGTCACGATTATGAATGCAATGCTAGTTAAAATTCACATCCATGCAACAACCAGGATTCGAACCCTGAACCTTCGAGTAGCTGGCTTAGCGCCCCAACCCACATGACAACCAGGTCGGCCAGTTTTCCAGAGTTTCCCTAAATTTTACTATAGGAAAATGCCGGGATGGACTGTGGTCTATGCCCTCCCCATCCTCTACCTACTAGGGCTGTCAACATTATCCGGATAATTATTCATCCGGATATTGTTCGAATAATTATCCGGATAATTTAATTATTCGGATCTGAATAATCGGATATCCGAACAATGGAGAAACGGATATCCGGTTAATCGATTATCCGAAAAACGAACGGATATCCGATTAATCGATTATCCGAAAAACGAACAAACGGATATCCGATTAATCGATTATCCGAAAAACGAACAAACGGATATCCGATTAATCGATTATCAGAAAAACGAACAAACGGATATCCGATTAATCGATTATCCGAAAAACGAACAAACGGATATCCGTTTATTCGATTATCCGAAAAACGAACAAATGGATATCCGATTAATCGATTATCCGAGAAACGAACAAATGGATATCTGTATAATCGGTATCCGAAGAACGAACAAATGAATTTCCGAATAATAGTTGTTCGAAGAACGCTGAAACTTAAAGAGGAATGAAATTCGGACAATCTGAACATTTTTAATTTTAAAGCTGAATACGACTTGTACTTTTAGGTTTCAGCAGTTATTGTACAGTGTTGTGAAGCCTTATGCGCCCGTTCCGTCCGTCTGCCAGTCTGTCGACAAGTTTCAACTCAGAAACTACTAGGGCTGGAAAGGTGGTTGAAGCGTTGTTGGAAAGATCTCGGTAAGACTAGCTCAAATCGTATCTTTTATCCGAATTGCAGGGGTGGTGCCGGAGGTACTGGCGTTGCTAGATATGGGGGCACTTTATATATTTGGTAATACTAGGCCCAGGAAGATGTTTGAGGTGGCGTTGGAAAGGTCTCGACAACAAAACTTATATCTTTGGAACTACTGGGGCTAGCATGGTGATTGAAGTGTCATTGGAAAGGTCACGGATAGACTGGTTCAAACGTCAAATCCGTATCATTTCTCCAGATAGCAGAGGCGGTTCCTGAGATTCGGGGGGGGGGCATTTTCAACTTTAGAACCACTAGGCTAGGAAGGTAGCTGATGTGTTGTTGAAAAGGCCTCTTTACAATTTTTCGAACTGAACATTGATTATATAATTACTTAAATAGGATGCTCACTACTGAAGCCTGGTGATAACAACATCTTAGTGGTAGAGTGTTGGCGTAGAATTCGGGAGGTCGTGGGTACCATAGTCGATACTCTATACTAGCGGCCGAACATCTTAATTGAGGTTTTTGCAGGGTTTTTTTTCAGTCACACCAGGTAAATTTTGAGATGGACCTTTAACATAGGCCCTGGCCGACTTCTCCCCTATCCCTGCCTGAGCCTTAGATGCCTTAAGTCACAAATAAAATTAAAACTCAAAGTAACATGAACCATATTTATAGAAGGTACTATTATATACGTATTTCAGTGTTAACACTCTGTTAACAAGTGTTAACACTAATTCTTTTAGGTGGGCGGTTTGAAATCATCCGCGGGGACGGGGAAAGCCCCTTTCCCCCGAAAGCATGCAGCAAAGAAATAGTGAATATATCCGTTGTGTATACAATTACTTTGTTGTGCTTCCGTGAGTATGAGCATCAAGATTCAATATATGTGATGAGGAAAATGGAAAGGTACCATTTGTCGGAAAGCAACATTTTACAGGAGAGCCGAAAAATATGGTCACTAATTCAGCACTTTTGCGTTCAATCTTATGGTTTTTAATAAAGAACATTTAAGTAAAATTTTCATTTCTTAAATATGAAGAATTTGTAAATAGGATGCAGTTCTGTGTTTAGCAAAGTTTAATCTCGTATTTCTCAAAACCCCTCTTTTCCGTAAATTACAATAAAATTTACATAACTCAGGCAAATTTTAAGATATTTTTTTATAATTTTAGAGGAAAATTGTAAGGAATTATATTACCAATACAAAACAATTAGTAATTCAAATCTGACAAATGATCCCTTTTCATTTTTCGTCTCACATATATTTGTGCAAAAAATTTCTCTTCTATCTCCTTTAATTTTTCCACAAGATCTCCTAGAGCAAAAATACAAAATGCCGATTATCTGTTATCTCTCCTGAATCCACTATAATTTATGGATTATCTTGTTCGATCATCTATTTTTCGGATAATTTTTCAATTACCGTTTATCCGAATAAATGTTCAATTATCCGTTTTTCCGGATAATATTCAATTATCCGTTTTTCCGGATAATGTTCAATTATCCGTTTATTCGGATAATGTTCAATTATGCGTTTATTCGGATAATGTTCAATTATGCGTTTATTCGGATAATGTTCAATTATCCGTTTATTCGGATAATGTTCAATTATGCGTTTATTCGGATAATGTTCAATTATCCGTTTATTCGGATAATGTTCAATTATCCGTTTATTCGGATAATGTTCAATTATGCGTTTATTCGGATAATGTTCAATAATGAAAATTATTCGAATAATCGGATTTCGAATATCCGAACAATGAGTTGTTCGATTAATCGGATATCAAATGATCCGGATATTGACAGCCCTACTACCTACCCAGCAAGCCAAATGCCGACTCTGACGGCGGCCTGACCAACCAGTAGTCGGGGGAAGGTCTGCGCGACAGTAATTGGCGTTTGGTAGTCGGGTCATTTTCAGGGTCGCTGGTGAGGGTCGGCATAGAGACGTAACCCCGACCGACAATACCGGCTCATTGTCGGTTTTTCAAATCCCGAGGTCAGCCCTCCTGTCGGCCCCGTCTTTGCTGACCAAATGCCAACGTCGCCTGGCTTCCTGGGTAACATATCCCGGCCTGAGCCAAAGATGTCAAAGTTCTACAAATAAGTCAATAAAAAAACTTACAAAATTATTCTCCAGGAAGAAGGAAACACCCTTAAGTTGGTATAATGCTATTATTAATTTGTTGCATAAGAAAGTGGATAAAGGGACCGCGATTGCTGTGCTAAAACACTCATCTATATTGTGTGGGATCCCCGGTTCTATCCAGGCTCGTGCCATGTGAGCTTTGTGGTGAACAAACATAGTGTGCGTGGGTTTCTCGGTGTTGTTCCGTTTCCTCCCACTTCCTTTATTCCACCAATATTTTTTCACCATCCATTCCGCATGTGACAATATTGCTCAAAGACCTTAAATGAAATCGACAATTCAAAGAACAAAGGGGGAAATCAAAGAAAAATAAATAATGCATCGAGAACTTCAAATTAATTACTTTACTGTCAGCTCTATACAAAATGTTCACAAAACTTATCCTGAATCGTATTGAATGAAACTTAGATCTTAATCAGGGAAAGGAACAATTCGGATTTCGTTGTGGATTTAGTACAATGGACAATTTTGAATGGAGTTATGGTAAGGAATATTGTATATGAGTTTCCACTGCATCTAAAATTCAAATATTTTGAAATGGTCTTTGATTCAGCCTCCTTGGAATCAGTACTTAAATCACTTGAACATCAAGCCATCGAAGGTGAGTACATTAAATTACTACAAAACACATACTCGACTTCCACATCTGCCATTAGACTACATGAAGAGAGTGAAAAACAAAAGTTGGAAAAAGGAGCCAATCACTCCAAAACTACTCTTTTGCGGTTCTGAAGGAAGGGTTCCAAACTTTAAACTTGTATGAAATTGGATTAAAAATCAATAATGAATATTCTAATTACCTACGATCCGCTGATGGCATAATCCTGTTTGCTCTAAGTGAAAATGAACTACAAATCAGAATTGGACAATTTTTAATGAGAGTTCGAAAATACGTCTTAAAATTAACTTGAGTAAAACAAAACAATGTATAATCGCCACTAAGTGTAGCACATAGTATAATATTTTCCCCCAATTTATTTGTGACATTAGCAGTTTTTGAATGTAGATTAGGTAATAGGTATATCAATTTTTACTGATTTTAAGCACATATTTTCAAATTTTCAAGCACATTACGTAGATACACAGCCATATTCAATCCACTACTGGATGAGGCCTCTCCCGGAGGGAGGAGTTGATCTACTGCTCCCACGCTGACCAATCGTTTTCGGAGAGGAGAGCCGAAGCTCTCAACTGTAATCGATGCTGTCTTTTATTCACAGCAACTCCCCAATTGTCCTCACGATGCTGGGTCAGCACTGAAATTTTGAGCCCCCATTAGGACCTCTCGCACTGAAGTCGAACGCGCTACCTACTAGGCTACGCAGGAGCTCATATATATATACATATATATACATATACACAAAATTTCTATTACTTTTGGAACTTTTGAAGACAATTTTATGTCAACAATATATTAGACCCAACATTCAAAATTACAAAACAAACGTAATGGAAACAAAGGCGGTGAGATACGATACTTCAAATTCAAACATCGTTGTTAATGTGCCTACACAATATTGCCGATAGTTGTTTGTATTTGCCGGAGTATAGGAAGTACCGGCGTATAAGACGTACCTTCTTTTTGAGGACGATTTTCGAAGGGAAAAAACTGCCCCTTATACGCCAGTAAATAGGGGTATATGTATACTTTATTTTCAAAAGCAAACTACCAATGTGTCTGAAGCGTAAAGTTTATAATCAATGTGTCTTACCTGTGATGATGTACGGCTGTGAAACTTGACATTGAATGTGCAAACGACTCAAAGATTGAGAGTAGGTGATACCCTGGTCTGAAACTCATAATTTTTTGTGTGTCTCAGATTGAAAATCAAAGAATATATTATGTCTTTATATACATAACGTAAGTAATCAGTACACGATTAACCGTGCAGAAAAATAAGAACGTGCTTAGAGGATTAAAGGAAGAAGAACACCTTGGCGTTGAAATTTAATAAAATATGCGTTGTTTCTTACAATGCAATGTAATAGAAATGTAATCCCTGAATATGAAATAGTTTCAGAAGAGATATTTTTGGTTAAATTATTCCTTTAATTCGGCTTCTGTAAGCAACATTGATGTGGCCGAAGCATATCATATGTCAACAAGCATTCTTTCTCAAACGAGGAAGGATATGGAATAAGCTAATAATCAAGATACTGACCCCGGCTTTCGCCTAGTGGGACTGAATAAAACCCTGAAAATTCGTAGTCAGTATAAATGGTTGAGCCGGACTCCAACTCGCGTCTTCTGTCCGAGGTCAGCCATCGTTTGACTTTGGGAGGCTAGGATCTGGTTTATAAATTCCTTGCCAATAAGTTTTTTTTCTACTTGCCCGAAAACTACATTTTTAATGTTAATTTTTATTTACTTATGGCCTTTATGCAACTTCGGCTCAGCCCTACATTTTTAATATATCTTACCGGTAGACCAACTTAAGATCTTCTTAATTAATGTTATGTCTTGATACAGTGGCCAAAGCTAGTACTATTTTTGGCTGTGCTTAGGGTAGATATCAGTTAACCTTAATTCAGCCCTGTGTATAATGCTCATTCTTCGTTTTCTTTTAAAATTCACAGACCTTTCAATGATAGGCGGCCTATATACTCTCAACTCAGGTAACGATTTTCAGCCTGAATTCGCATTATAAAATTGTAGTTCGAGTTTTATGGAAATGGCAAATACGGAGGTAACCGAAAAAGAACCATGAGACCGATATAATACATTATTTCTGAACGAATTCAAGTATATCAGAATCAACACTGAAATCTGTATATCACTGGGAACATGATCAATTCCCAGTTACTACCTATTCCTAGTTACACCAATGTATCACAATGCGAAATAATTTCGAATACAAAACTACTTTTGTACACAGACATGGATGACGTCAAAAGATTTAAACACGGCATTACACGTTAAATGTGTAAGAGCAATAGAGTAATTTGTGCTGGACGTTGAAAGTGAGGACTGTCGTTACCAGATTAGAATGCTATCAGCTAAACAAAACCATGTCGTAAGCTTTAATAGTAAGGGAACCCCGTTAAGCAGTCTTTTTTGTAGTAAATAATTATTTGCTGAAACTAACGTTTCTTTTCTATTTAATACTCCTTTTTTTATTTTTTTTAAAAAAGAAAACTTATAGAAAGACCTGTTAATCTTGTTAATATCGTAATTACAAGAGACCATTTTGAGAAAGCAAAACAATTCGAGTAACGACAATGGCACGAAACATAGCGTTCGCCCTCTGTGTGACTGAATGTTCCCTTCCTGTGAACCAACCTTCTACCCACCCTCTCACTTGACGAGTCCAGCGGCAAGTTGATTGAGAGACGAGCTTTAGAAGAAGCCCCGCGGAGTTCACGGATAGATTTGCAAATTGGTTTGACACTCTGTCTATTTTGCAAAGATTGGAAACACACGTTTAATTGACAGGCGATGTGGAAACGACAGCACGGATCTTGACATGCACACGTGATCAGTACACTAACAGAAATAAAACTTCAAATACTAATCACTTCAGCCGCAGGTGGCAATCGTTGGCCAGATACTCCAGAAGAAGAGCTCATAAATCAGACAAACTACAAGTATCCCCCTTGACTATTAAATGGTCAATAGAATTGTTATTGAGAAGAATTCTCCCAATTATATTCTTTGAATTTTAGTTGGGTTTACTTCGTAGTAGTGATAAAGAAAGACCTTTAAGATTTTGTGCTGTCGAGACTCTCACAGTAAATTAGAAAATTATTTGTTCCTGTATTAGTGATCTAAACCGCAATCGAAAATGGAAGCAATTTTCTGTGACTGGATTTCTTGTAAAAGATAGCGACCACCAGAGGAGAGGGGAGGAAAAGGGAGTTACAAAACAACTTTCGAAAACTGATTTTTCTTTCTTTCTTTTTTTTTTCAAATATACGAAACAATATCTCCCTTGCGCAATTAAATTTCACTGGTAAAATTTGTGGAAAATGCATTGATACATTGATATATTCATCAACGTTTCAGATAAATTTTAGTAGGCTATTTGCAGTAATCTTGGAGAAACACCGAGATATTTCTTTTATAGTACTGGAAGTTCTCAATTTTCAGTCCGTGTGATGCTTGCACATGCCCTTATGGTCGATCGAGACTATAAGCTTTATTTTCACGAATGTCAATAATATTAATTTAATGCTTTAGTTGATGTTGTTCCATACTAGAAGAAATATTGTGACAATTAGTTTCATTCTGATAAATTTTATTTAACATGCTACGCGTATATTGTAGTTTAAAAATATGACTATAAGTCATATAAGTATTGTAGTTAAGTTATCAATGCCAAACTATTTTCTGTTGTTTTTTAACAATAATATAAAGTGTTGGAGATTGATTCGGGGGCGGATGAATACAGACAGTTATTTTCTTCTGCGAATTTTCATCCCCATACTTTCTCCCTTATCGGTATTTTACTTCTGTTGACACTCTCCCATTTATATCAGCCTCTGCTATACTGATACTGTAAAGACTGTAAAGCATACGTCAAGAAGCCAAACTGTCTAAACTCTAATATGGGTCTTTTCTTACATTATTTATTTATTATATTTTTAAAAAATGGAAAGATTTTTGCAATACTAACCTTACAAAAGATAGAGACAATATACAGTAGACGCTCTTTTATACGGCATGGTTGGGATCGTGCTGGATAACCAATTTTGCCGGATAATCGATCGTCTATAGTCCTAACGGCCACAAAGCAGGAAACGCTCAACGTAAGTGAACACTGACAATCACGACAAACACTAAACGAACGGAAACATGGTTACAAGCAGACTCAGGGAGTAGAGTAACGCGTTACCGGTAACGCGTTACAATATTTTGAAAGTAACTGTAACGGGTAAAGAGTTACTTTTTCCCCAAGTAAAGACGTTACTTTTTCATCTGTAGTTTCCGAAGAAACAAACACAATTCCTTGTCAAGAAAGAAATATTTCTTAATTTTTCTACATTTTTCAAAGTCTAAGGTTTAATGTACTTGTAGCTATGCATGTGTTGGGTGTGTATATAATAATCAGGGTAAAAAAAAGGTATTTCCACCAGTTTTCTTTCCACAGTACCAATACAAAAGATGCAAGAACCGGCGTCAAAGTAACGCGTTACTCTTGAAAGCGAGTAAAGTATCTGGTAACGGGTTACTTTTTGACAGTGAGTAAAGTAACTTGTAACCCGTTACATTTTACAAGTAACGTGCCCAACGCTGGTTACAAGAGTCGTGAATATAACTGTATAAAGCGTGCGACACAGATGATCAGCAGATAACAAAGAAAATGGCATTTACAGCCAAGAGCAGTAGCGAGACGTTGCGGACGTCAGTGAGCGCCCGAGCACAACCGCAAAAAGCCGAATGCAAGTGACTCGACCGATCCAGGAAAACAGAGCGTCCCGGTTTATAGAATGCCGGATAAAAGAGCGCCTACTGTATATGAAAACAAGTAAGGGTCAGTTCTACAATCGACAGCTAAATTTCTAGTCAGCGCTAAGTTGAGGCTAAGTCTGATTTTGGCCAATGAGTAGAAGAGTCGCATGTTTCTTACAATTTTTAAAAGCCTCTGATTGGTCGAGAGTTTGTGACGTCACACTGGTGATTGGCTGATTGTGGGAGAGGCTTGTGACGTCAGAGACCACCACGTGACCTTAGCATAGCATTGAGTGCGCATATTAGAAAAAATGAGATGCTTGTGACGTCACAGAGCGTCAGGGGAACTTACCGTACCATTGGGCGGGAATATCAGAAAAAATAGCATCATTGAATGAA
>JAGDQP010012744.1:34218-49505 GCA_022664845.1 Lepisma saccharinum
TGGTGAGGTCATCCAAGATGGCGCCTGGAAATTCGCATTACGTGTGAACATAGGAAAGGGTGGTGAGCTGGCAAGATAACCTAACGCTGTTTGTGCTAGAGTATGGTTGAATTAGTGATGTAAGATTGAGAAAAAAGACCGTTTGGAAATCCCCATCATGTGAACATTGAAACAGTGTACTGTTAAGGAAGATGTTTGTTTGAGCTGACCTCAATCCGGGGAGGTTAAATATATTGTAAACTATTGGAAACTAAGATGGTGGTAGGGTAGTTTTAATATTGAATTAGATTATGGTAACAGCTCTAGTAAGAGCATTACCTTTCAAAAAAGTGTCTCGTTATTTTGATTGGCGGACGAGAACCAATGCTCGTTTTTACTAGGTTGAGCACATCCTGGTGGTCAATTTTGACTTTTTTATATCATAGTACTAACTACTCATATACTTACTCATATACTCACCTATTTTAAAATTGCCTGTTTCTTTTAATTGGTCAGACGGCACCAATAGTAGTTTTTTTTACCCAGGTTGAGCTCATCCTGACTCATTTTTTTACCAGGTTGAGTACTCCTGGTGGCCAATTCAATTAGTGATTATTTTTTTTACAACTAGCCATTCTGGCCAGTATCCTACCAGAGGGTTATGCAATCTATTAGGAAAGTGGTGTTAAGGAATTGGGATAGGTGGAATTGGAGTTGGTCTTGGAGGTGTTTTCTTAATTCTTTATTTATTGCTTTATTAAAATTTCATTAGTTTCGTTGCTTGATTATTGCAAAATTAGTCATTGTGATCTTTGATCACAAACATTATTTCGTATAATTGATGAGGTCTGCGATGCATAAAGACGCCACAATCACTTAGGTAATGTTAGACTAACAGATGCCGGTTATCTTCTCGCCCCGGAGCAACACGGGGCATTGATGTAGACATTGTGTGCCCTGTTAAAACAATAGGTTTACTGTGCAACTGATGGTATGATGATTGGTAGAGGTGGATCAAGTCGGTAGGAATTGGTCAAAGGTACATCGGGGTCAGTAGGGGATAAGGTGTAGTGATATATTGTGAAAAGGAGGGAGAGAGGAGTATGAGCAATCGGCGTAATTGTCGTAAGCGGCGTCGAGATTGATGGTGTCTGTCAACAGAGGGTGTTCAAGGTGCAAGCGGGTGCGAATGTATTTCTGGCAGAGATGTTCAAGGTGGAGGAGAATATATGGAAAATCCATTCGTTGGTATAATTCGCGGGTGGGACTAGGTAGTTTGATGCGATATGCTATGCGGAGTGCATGTCTCTCGAGAATTTTAAGTTTTTCATAGTAGTATGATGCTGCACCTATCCAGGCTGTGTGTCCGTATTCCAGTATTGATCGGAGAAAGACTTTGTATGTATTTAAAACAGTAGAGGGACGAGGACCCCATGAAGTACCTGTGAGTCTGCGTAGCAAGTTTAGCCGATTGTATGATTTTGTTGTGACATATTGAAGATGAGGTTTCCATGTCAGATGTTTGTCAAAAGTGATTCCTAAATATTTAACTGTACTGCTTGGTCGTACAAATGAACATGAATATTAAGTTTGGTAGGGTTTCGATGTACTTTGGAACGTTTCTTGCATGGAAGGAATACGATAGCCTGTGTTTTGGTTGAGTTAAGCTTCATCTTCCATGTTTGGCACCACTGTACAAAGTTGTCTATCGCTGTCTGCAGATGAGTGTTGATTTGGTTTATGGTTTTTCCGAGAGCGAGGTATGCTGTGTCATCTGCGTATTGAAACAGAAATACATTTTGAGGCGGAATGGGGATGTCTGCTACGAATAAAAGATACTGAAGTGGTGATAGGGCTGATCCCTGTGGTACTCCTGAGTGTATAAAAACTGGGTGAGAGAGGGAATCGTGTATTGAAACATAGGTGAGACGGCATGACAAGAAATTGTAGATAAAACGAACAATTGCTGTAGGAAGATGGAAATTCAGAAGTTTACAGGTGAGTGTTGGGTGCCAGATTTTATCAAATGCCTTTTCAAGATCGAATAGCACTATACAAGACGGTTTAACTGAGTTGTAGTGGTTTGTGATGATATTACATAGTCGAAGTAGCTGGTCGTCAATGCTAAATGAAGGTCGGAAGCCTGTTTGATGAACTGGTAGGAGTTGGCGTTCAGATAGATGCAGATGTAGACGTTTGACGATGGTGCGTTCTAGGACTTTGGAATATACGGATGTCAGTTGGATGGATCTATAAGAAGTGGTTTCTTCTGAAGGCTTACCAGGTTTCAAGAACATCAAGGTTTTAGACATTTTCCAAGCGGGGGGTATGTATCCTGAGCGAAAAACGAAGTTGAAAATAGTGGCCAGTAGATGGAATAGTACATATGGTCCTTTTCTCAGATGTCGGTATGAAATTTTGTCCATGCCAGGAGCAGAATTGCGCTTGTTTTTGAGAGTGTTGCTGATTTCGTATATTGTCATTGGAGCTGTGAGAGGTGTGTTTGGTAGTTGATGATTCGAATTGGGTTGAAGATGCGGTGATGCAAAATTAACACGAGTGATAGGATGATGTCGATAATGTCGTTCTTCAGGGAATGGTGTGAAAATTTCCTGTAAGTGCACAGCAAAGACATTAGCTTTCTCTTCATTTGTATGGGTTGGAGTATTATGTATGAGGGGATATGGAGTTTGTGAGTTGTTCCCAATGAGAGTGTTGAATCGTCGCCAGTATTTCATAGGATGTGTGGTTTCTGCTAAAGAGTTACAAGTTTTCACCCAACATCGTAATTTATATGCCTTGACATAATTCCGTACGGTTCTCTGTAGCTGTCTGTGATGGTGGAGTGAATCAATGTTGCCTGTTCGCTGATAGTCTCTGAAGAACTGTCTGGAGCGCTGTAGCATGGCTAGATATTGTGGGGGTAATTTAGGTTTATATTGTGCGTGATTCGTTTTTGGAATATAGAGGTCAGATGCTGCATGAATGGTTGTGGTGATATTGTTTAACGTGTGATGCAAGTTTTCCTCCGATTCGACAGGTCCGAGACCATCAAGATTTTGAGTGATATATTTCCTATATTCATTCCAGTTTGCTTTGTCCCATCGAAGAGTGGTGCATGGGATTATGTTTGCAGTATTATTGTGAGGCTGGGTACAATTTAGAGCTAACTTGATTGGTACATGGTCAGAGCCTAAGGGATCAAGCACTGCTATATTGCATCTATGTGTGAGGTTGGCTGAAGAGATTACAATGTCCGGTGTTGTATTTGATTCTGGACGAGTGGGTTTAGGAAGATTCTGTATGGTGCCAATTGTATGTGTTGTTAGGAAGTTATAAAATTGGTCTTTCTGACGGTCAGAGCGACTATGAATATTAATGTCTGCCATTATGATGTATGTGGTAAAGGTGTTGGCTATAAACTGGAAGAAGTTAAGCGGTATAGGATGATTTGGGCGCACGTAGATTGTGATGACTGTAACGTAGTATTGCTTATAATATAAAGTTGCTATGAGATATTCCGGCAGATGGTCTATAGGTGCTGTATACTGTCGGTGTGCAACTGTAGGAGAAAATCCTATTGCCACCCCACCATTTGCACGATGAGCTATTAATGTGCTATCTTGTCTGATGATTTTGAAACCTGGAATGGTGCATTGATCCTTCGATTTGAAATGTGTTTCATTGAGAATGAAGGTATTAGCATGTTCCTCTATGAGCAGTTGTTGAAATAGGAGTTTGTGTTGACTAAATGATCGTATATTAAGAAAGACAAAGACTAGTACCATGATGTATATTAACCTGAGGTTGTTAGACTTCGGTTTCGAGCGGGTTGCTATGAAAGTGAACACACGGGCCATTGTAGGTAGCATAGAATTGAACATGGAAGTCTTAGCCGCTAGTTGTACCTGTTGTAATATGTGAGGTCTCTGGAACGGTTGGATATTCTGTAGCGTGAGCGTGAAGAAGTTGAGAAGTTGCTGGATAGTGATAGGTTGATCTGTGGTTACATTTTTTGGTTCTGAGTGTGAGGGAGTCTCATGAGTGCGTAATGGTACTACAAGCTCAGGTTTTGTTTCCAGAGGAGGTAGTCTTTGTTTTCAGCGGTAACTGCATGTCGGGAGTGGTTCTTGGCACCTGGAGTATTTGGGTGGTTGTTGGTTGTTTGTACAGTTCTTAGTCGAGTGAAGGCCGGAACAGTATCCGCATTTGGTTTGGTTTGTGCATTTATCAGTTGTATGAGTGTTGTATTCCTGACACTTTTCGCACCTGACAGGCAATGGTGGAGCAGTACGAGATGGTTCGACTTTATATCTTCGCCTATATATGTACGCGTCTGTTTCCAGTAGGTGGTCAATGGTTTCCTGTGAATGCGTTAGTACGCGTAGCATATAGGTTCTACCGTTGTTATTTCTGATGCGTAAACATTTGACAATTTCATGACCTTCCGCTTTGAGTTCATCTCTGACTTCCTCGTCCGTATAGTCCGGATTTTCCCCCCTGATCATGACTGACAATGTCGGTGTTTTCCGTGGAGGTGGCTGTTGTCTAATGGTTTTCGCAGTTAGTTTTGTTAGATGAGCGTTTGTCCCAAAAATTTCGAAGCTGACTTTGTTCCTAATGATGGTTGGAAGATGTTCGTCCTGGGACTTAATAATCATGCCATTTCCTGTAGGTACAATTTCGGAGATCTGTGATCGTGGAAGGTACTTTGTGACCTGTATGAGAAGGTGCTTTGGATTCTGAAATTTCGGTTCGAAGTTGGTCAAGAGAAATGAATGTTGCTTTGTCCTCATGATTAGTGACGTCCATCGAATTAGTCTTCAGAATGAGGATCACTTATGGTATGGGTGCGTTTGGTCGGTGGTGAAGGAGGTGGAGTGTGCTCTGATCTCTTTGGAGAACGTGATCGTGGTCTTGAAGATGATGCTTCCAATGTACGTCTATGGCGTGATATTGCTCCTAATGTAGAATATGGCGGTGGTCCGGTAACAGTCGGTGTCAAGTTTTGATGATGTCCTAGTGGTAGCTGATTTTGATTTGATATGATGACGAAGGGCCTGAGCCCTTCGAATTCGAGAAGATGACCAGTAACTACAGATGAACGATGGTTAAATGCTGTGTACAAGAAAATGATAGTTTCTGTGCAATGATTGCCTTCTCAGTCTAACTCCACCCTCCGACAATGAAAACTGCCGTCGATCCTAAATCGCAGGTACGTGTACTGTTCTCGCTTGTGCGTGTACAACACCAGGTCCTCGGAAGCACACTAACCATACAAAGTTAGGCTAGGTTAAGTTGTGTTAGTGATTTAGTAGTAGTAGTATTGTTGGACAGGACGATCATAGTCGTCCTGTCAACGCAGACGGTTATGCCGTCTCTTCGTTATTGTTTTATTTGTAATCTATATTTTAAATAATTGTTGCTGGTCAAAGTGATGTTGTATTGATATAGATATAATGGTGGGGCTAGTCTATTTGGATCTTGTGCATTTTCTTTTCTATAAGGTAGGATAAATAGTTGCTATATGTTCAGGTGGTGGATATCTGTTAATAACCTGAAGTGTTAAGGCCTGATCGTTTTCGTTGTTCGTCCGGTACATTTCTAGTAAGTGATGCAGTGGTGGATGATGATAGCGTGGTTGGATGTCTTGTTGTGCATCTATGTGGATTGTGTCCAGGAGTGTTGGGTGAGCCGTAGTCCAGCGTTTTGTTATATAGTTTAGTCGTAATGTTTCCAGGTGTACTTTGATTTCCGGGAACGTAAGGCGATAATACAGCAGATATGTGGGACTTGGTAGTTGGATGTGGTATGCCAGCGTTAGAGCGTGTCTCTTCCATATCTGTAACCTTTTATAGAAATCTTCGCTGGCTGTCATCCAGGCGATATGGCCATATGTGAGACATGGTCGCAAGAACATTTTGTACGTATGGAGGATGGTGTCTGTTTTTAAGCCCCAGGTAGTTGATGTTAGCCGCTTCAGTAGTATTAGTGGGTTATTTGCCGCTTTGTTGAGATTGCTGAGGTGAGGTTTCTAATTTAGCTTAGTGTCGAAAATGACTCCGAGGTACTTCGCTGATGTTGTCGCTCTTATAGGTGTGTGATTGACATAGAGGTCAAGCTTGGTGGGATTTCGACGAACTCTTGTTTTTGTTTGCTGTATTACCAGTACCTGGGTTTTGAGAGCGTTTATGGTGAGGCGCCGCCTAAGACACCATGTGTGACATTTATCTATAGCTGTTTGAAGTAGACGGTTGATGTGTTGGATGGTGTTGGCACAGGCAAGGAAAGCTGTATCGTCGGCAAATGTAAAGGTATGTACTGGAGAAGGTGGTATTGGCATGTCAGCTACATATAGGATATACAATAGTGGTGAGAGAGCAGAACCCTGAGGCACCCCGATGTATGGAAATATTGGATGTGATAGACTATTGTTGACGGCAACGTATGCCATTCGGTAGATTAGACGTATATATGCTGGTGGAAGATTGAATTTGTACAGCTTATATATCAGGCCAGCATGCCAGACACGGTCAAAAGCCTTTTCCAGGTCGAAAAGTAACAGACAGGATGGTTTATTAGTATTATACTGGTTTGTTAGTATTGTTGTTAATCGTAGTAGGTAGTCATCGATACTGTGATTGGGTCGGAAACCTATCTGGTGGTAAGGCAATATATCATATTTGCTGAGATGAATGTGTAGTCTGCGTACTAGTATTTTACTGAAGGTAGTGGTATTTTATTGGTCTATATGATTTGGTGTCTGTCTTATCTTTGTTGGGTTTCGGAATCATGAGTACTTTTGATAGCTTCCATTCTACGGGGTAACATCCAGTGCGTAGTATGAAATTATAGATGGTGGCTAGAAGCTGTAGTAAAATGAACGGTGCCTCTTTGATGTGGCAGTATGTAATGCTATCGAAACCTGGGGCTGTGTTCTTCCTATTATTTGTGACTCCTGTTATGTCTTGTGTGGTGATTGGAGTTGCTAATGGCTGGTTGTGGTCGATAGTATGCTCGACGCTTATTGTCAGGTCGGTTTTATGTGGATCAGTCTTGTGTTCAGTATTTCTGGAGAATTCTGTTAATGCGCAATGGGACGATTCAGGTGTGAATACTGTTTGTAGGCTGTCAGCAAATATGTTTGCCTTCTCTATGTCAGTATGTGGAGCTGAGTTGTCTGTCAGAATTGGGTATGTAGTCGAGGTAGACTTGCCTATTAATTTATTGAAGTGTTTCCAGAATTTTGAGGGATTTCTTTCTCCTTCCAAGTTATTTGTAGTTCTAATCCACATCCGTTGCTTGTATGCCCGGATGTAGTTTTGCACCATACGTAAATATTGTCTGTGAAGGCGCAACGCTTCAAGTGACCTTGTGCGTATATACTCTCGGTATGCTTTCCGTGATAGCTGAATTATATTTAGATATTGTGGCGGCAATTTTGGTTTAAACGGGTTGGTGGTGGTACTAGGAATATTTCTTTTGCTGCTTGTTTGTATAGCCGTTGTAAGCTGTGTGATCGTCTGGTCCATGGTGTCAAGATCATGAGGTTCCGGTATTTATTCTACATGTCGTTCTAGGTCTGTTCGATAGTTGGTCCAGTTTGCCTTGTCATAGTTGAGGATTGTACGGTTAGTAGTTACTGTTGCTGTGCGCCGAGTAGGTATGTTTAGGTCAAGCTTTATTGGATCATGATCGCTGCCTATAGAATCAAGCACGTTGATGGTGATATAAGGTGTAAGTGATGAGGAGGCAATGACAGCATCTGGGGTAGTGTTCCTACTAGGTCTGGTTGCTCTGGATATTGTACATAGTTCACCATGTGTGTGTTGGCTAATGTGGTCTCGAAAGGTTCGCTTTTCTCCAGTAGTTCGGCTATGGATGTTGATGTCGGCCATGACTATGTAGTGTCTGTAATTATTATCTATATAGTTAAAGAAGGTAACCGGTATAGGCGTGTGGGGTCGTACGTAAATCTTAGATATTGTTATTAGTTTTGCCTTGAAGTGTACTGTACAAGTATTATGCTCAGGTATGTTGGCAGAGAATTTCGGAGTAATGTTTCGGTGTGGTATTTTTTATTTTATTCCTATAGCTGTGCCTCCGTGTGCTCTCTCACCTTGAGGTCCGTCGTTGCGTAACAGTGAATATCCTGGTATATGTACTTGCTGTTTGGGTTTAAGAAATGTCTCGTTTAGAGTAAAACATTTGACATCTTTTTCCTGAAGAAGGTGTTGGAATATTTCTTTTCGTTCCTTTAATGACTGGATGTTAAGATGTAGTAATGTTACCACGTTTCGTTTATCCATCCTGGTTATCATTTTAAAGAGGATTGATTTTGAAATGTACATGGGGTACAGACTACGTAGCTTGCACCGTGAGTTTATACATGAGCTTCGTAGTATAGTTTAGCTGCTGCAAAATGTGTGGCTTGAGAAATGGATGAATGTTTTGTAGTGTTAGGCAGAAGAAACGAATCATATCTTCGACCGTAACTGGTTCCCTGAGAGAATTGCTGTTGGTGACCGGAGGATCCGGTGTCCGAATCGGAACGACTAATTCCGGTGTTGTGGGGTTTGCTGTAGGCTTCGCTTTGCACTTTGCGCTGTACGATGCGTGTTCCTCAGTACATGTTGCACATTTCGGTGGCTGGTTACCATTTGGGCAGCTTTTCGTAGCGTGGTCTTGGCTACAGTAACCGCATTTGGACATTTGGCGGTGGTGTGTTCATTATAGCTCTGGCATCGTTCGCATCTTACCGGTAGAGGAGGTTTTGTGTTTGATGGTTCGACCCTGTGGCGTTTTCTATATATGTAGGCCCCTTGCTCGAGTAGAAGATCAATAAGTTGCTGGTCTGGTGTGAGTATTCTTATTAGGGAAGTGGGGCCATCCTTCCAAAGAATGCGGAGGCATTTCTCTACAGAAGCACCCTCACTATGTAGCTCATTATAGATTTCTACGCCTTTGATGTTGAGTCTACGCCTTTGATGACAACGGACAGCATGGGTGGTTTGCGTGGTGGTGGAGGTATTCTAGCTTTACGTGGTGACAGAGCTTCCATCGTAGCTGTTTTACCAAATATTTCGTAAGTAGCCTTGTTTCGAATCAATCTGTGTAAATCAGGATTTCTTGATTTTAGTATTATGCCATTTCTGGTGAAGACTATTTCATGTATATCTGCTCGTGGTACTTACTTGACTAGCTGCTCGAATACAGTTTTTGCGGTTCTGAAACGTGGTTCTAAGTTTCTAAGTATGAAGTTGAAAAGTTCTTCATTGTTTGCATCAGTTTTGTGTCTGTTGTCCGTGTTGTTCAGAGTAGTGTCAGTTTGTCTACGTTGTTCAGTGTTTGAAGTAGTAGCTTGGCCTTTAGAATTGTTGCCAGTATTAATAGCATCCATTGACTTTTCGGATCCGGAGAATGACTTTTCAGAAAATGGACATAGGTCGTTTCTCATCTTTTGTTGTTTTGTCGGTAGGTGGCAACTCCTGGCGGCTGCGTCGCGAAGAAGCACGTTGCTCTTTTGCCATAGCTTTAGTTCCTGGTCCTCTGACTACTGATTTTGGTAATTTATGCATTTTGTACCTTTGTGAATAGCTGTGGTCAGCGTAAGAAAAATCGATCAGTTTCCCAGTTCAAGCCCTTATCCGTTGCCTAAGTCGTCACCCAAAAATTTTCCTATGCCGTTCCCAATGAAGTAGTATATTAGCTAAAATTAACCTAAGTACCGTTTTTCGACTGGTGGCTCACCCAGCGTGCAGAGAAGTCGCTATGCTTGTTTATCCAGGCGCATATACCAGAAACCTGATGGCTTTATGTGTTCGAAAATCTCAAAATAACTTTCACCCTCCGACACTGTAAAGTGACGTCAATCTCAAACTGACGGTATGCTTCTCAATCTCAATTGTACGTATGCAACACAATATCATCGCAAAAAAGTTAACCAATCAGAGTTAAGCTAGGTTTCAGTTTTTGGTCCCGGTTGTTTCGATTGGTCGGCTACCAATAAATACTCTATTTTATTCAGGTGGAGCGTCCTGTGGCCAGAATGTTAGCCATTTTTTTTTAAGTTTACTGGTCCACTGAAGGTGGCCAGCGCCTGTTGAGAGGGTTATGCCCTATTTTCAGGCCAGGGTAGTTTAGGAGGTCATGTGTAGGAATTTAGGATGGGTAGTTGGGCTAAGAGGTTTGCATACATTTAATTAAACTTTATTGATTAATTCATTAATTTATCTTGGATATTATTAGTATTGTGCTTATATTCATATTATTGGTTTTAGGGAATTTACCATGATGTGATGGAGGTATGATAATGAAGTGCAATAGTCGAGACAACACCTTGGCACATATAGGACAAATGATTTATGATTTTTCTCCCCTAGGGGCTTCACTAGGGATTAATGGAAAGACAGATGAGCCCTACATTGAACATTTATGATTACTGTGCAATTATGAGAATGAAAGTGAAATGATGGTGATTTGATACGTTCACTCAGGAGATGTAGGGGCTACGGAAAAGAAGACATATGGTCCTAAATATGTGGCTTTGAGATGTACCTGGAAGACTTCGCGAGCTGCTAGAGTGATTTGATGGAGAACTGCTGGTCTATTATGTGGGTAGAGGTTTTGGAATGTGAGAGAGGGGAATTGAATGATTTGATCTATAGTAGGAGGTGGAAGAGCTGGAGGATGAGGCTGTGGTTGTTACTGGTGGTAGGCGTAAGGGAACTGCCATGAAGTTGTCGGGGTCTTCGTCAGGTTTGGGGCGACCTTGGCATTTGTATGAAAAGCTTGGATGTGGACTGTTGCATTGGCTGCATTTAGGCGGATTGGATTGGTTTGGACAGGCTTTGGTTTGGACAGGCTTTGGTTTGGTGATTTTCTGCGCAATAGCCGCACTTAGGTTGGTTGGGACAACGCTCGGTTGAGTGGTTGTTATATTGCTGACATTTCTCGCCTCTGAGTGGTAGCGGTGGCTGTGTTCGCGATGGTTCGACCCGGTAACTGCGTCTATATATGAAAGCTCCTGATTGTAGTAGTGTGTTGACGGCGATTTGATCCCGTGTTAATACTCGTACGATGTAGCTCGGTGTGCCAGTTTGCGTTTTGATTCTAAGACATTTGGTTATATTGAGTCCTTCTTCACGTAGCTCGGATTCTACTTCATCGTCTTGGATGTCTGGATTCACTCCTCGTATCACTACTGATAATTTAGGCGGACGTCGTGGTGGTGGTTGCAGTTTGATGGTCTTGATTGAAAGTGGAGCTAGATGGGCGTTTGTGCCAAAGATCTCAAAGCTAAATTATTTTCGAATTGTGCTTGCCAAGTTACTGTCTGTGGATTTTATAATGATGCCGTTTCGGATAGGAATAATTTCAGAGATAACTTGTCTGGAAATATATTTTGTAAGTTTGGAGAATAGCTGTTTTGGCGTTTTATAACGGGGGTCGAACTTGGTTAGAAGAAAAGAATAGGTTATGGACTTGGTTAGAAGCAGTTGATTGTTGATTGACTGAATCACAGCCGGATATATTCATGAATCGCTCGGTATCAGAGTCATTGTCAGAAGAACTAAGAGTGTGTGTGCGTTTGCTTGGAGGCGACTTGCCGCTACCTGACCTGCGTAAAGAAGGTGAACGAGAGCGTGTGCCTGCTACTGATAATCCGGTGATGCGTTGTTTCGGAATCGTTCCAGTGCTGTAATCTTTGGGTATTGCAATTGAGGCTGATTGAGTGACGGTAGATGGCAGAAGATGTTTTCCTGTTCCCTTGGGTGGTTTAGGCATGATGTTCTGCGAAAGGAGCGTACAGATGAAGAAATAAAGCAGCCAAAGTGTTAGAGCAATAAGCACAGGCAACGAACCTGCCACCCTGAATTTTCTGTAACTCGTGCGTATGAACGAAACTGATGAACGAGTTGAAGGTGGGACAACCCATAGGGATAGTTGTCCAGGTGTATGTACACTGCTTCCGCAATCTGTATTCGATGCTAGAACTATTGGCTGGATAAGTCTAGTCCGCAAAGAACAGATTGAAGCGAAGAGAGACACAGGATGATGACATAGGAAGGTTTCAAAATGCTGGTTTGCTTAGTCCACTTGATAAACAAGGTCTTCTAAGCACCAGTTTGTCTATCGTTAGTGTTTTTTTTCTGTCGTACCGTTTAAAGGGCTACACCCTTTCTTCAGTTTTTTGTTTTGTGTAACTTTCAAGGTAATTGCATATGTTTATTGGTCTATGAGCTGTATTCACATTTTTATTGTATGTGCATTTTCTCTGTGAGATGTTTTGTAGTATTTAGTTTATTCTTGCATGCTTTTGGTGCTTTATGATGTTTTTTTTTCTTTTTTCTCCCTCTCTCTCGCTGATATTTGAGTATTATATAATAGGCGAAAGTGCAGTGCAATGCTCCGACGACATATATTTTGGAGGTATGTTTAAGTATTATGGCATCTAATTGTCAGGTTCCGTGGCGATACGGGTGCGATGAATGCATTATGTTGTCACTTACTTTTCAGGGTTATTGTGTTTGTGATGGGTAAATGTCCCGTGAAAGTTCTTGTGATCTATATATGGCGAAGATGTCTTGGTCTGGGTGGTTGGGTGCCAGCGTTAGACAGTACAACGTGATTAGATGATCGAATGCTGTATTGTGGTAGACTGCCGGGAATCATTTTGTGCGTCCTGTTGGAAGATGTCGAGAATAATTGGGTGACTGTCTGTTATGTGCTTCAATATATATTTCGTACGGATTTTCTCGAGATGTTGTCTTATGTGTGGGAAGTCGATGCGTTCATAGAGAAGTCTTGTGGGGCTTGGTAGTTTTATTCGATATGCGAGCCTTAGTGCATGTCGTTCAATTATGGCCACTTTTTCGTAGAATTTTATCGGAGCTGATAGCCAGGCAGTATGTCCGTGGCTGAGCGTTGGTCTCATGAGTATTGATCAGCGTATGTGGCTTTAATCCCCATGTTGTTCCTACTATGCGTTTCAGTAAATTAAGTCGGCTTTTTGCTTGAGTTACGATATGGTTTAGTTGATGTGTCCATGTGAGTTTGGTATCGAATATCACTCCAAGGTATTTACTGTTTTTGATGGTTTGATCGGTACGCCATGTACTGTAATATTAAGTTTTCGTGGGTTGCGTTGTGTTCGTGATCTGCTCTTTGGTGGTAGAAATACAATGGTTTGTGTTTTCCCACTATTTATTGTGATTTCCCAAGTTCTGCACCATTTGCTGAAGCTATCTATTGTGTTTTGTAGTAGTCTGTTGATACCTTGTATGGTTGGGGCCAAAGCCAGGAAGGCTGTGAGGTGTGCAAATTGGAATGTTTGTATGTTGTTAGGAATTTCAGGTAAATCGGCTACATATAGTAGGTATAATAGTGGAGAAAGTGATGAGCCTTGTGTACGCCAGATTTTAGTAAGATTGGGTGTGAAAGTGATTCGTTGATGGATATATATGCCATACGATTTGTGAGGAAGGAATGAATGTAGCGTATATATAGCACTCTGGTAGCATAAATGAGTGTACTTTGTGTAATAGACCTGCGTGCAACACTTTATCAAAAGCTTTTTCCAAATCGAACGTAAGTAAGCATGAAGGTAGTGATTGTGATTTATTGAATTGATTAGATATTGTTGTTGTTAGTCTTAGTAGTTGATCTGAAATACTATAGTTAGGTCTGAATCCAGCTTGCGATATAGGTAGTAAATTATTTTCATTTAGATGTTCATTTAGTCTGTTGACAATTATCGTCTCCAGTATTTTACTTAATGTTGAGGTGAATTGTATCGGACGATACGAGGTGATTTCGCTCGTTGGTTTGTTAGGTTTTGGAAAAAGCATGACTTTTGAGTATTTCCAGTCTATGGGGAAATATCCGGTCCTCAGTATGAATGTATATATTGTTGCTAAAATTGTGATAAAAGTCGGTGGTGCTTCCTTGATTAATTTGTATGTTATTGTGTCAAATCCAGGACCTGTATTCCGTTTCCTGCCAGTCACTTGATTTATCTCTACCATTGTTATAGGTCTTGTTAATGGGTTGTTTGGAGGTAGCCTATTGTTTATGCTTGGTCGGAGTGTTTCAAAGTTTGGATCGAAGTGTTGTCGGATCAGGTTTCCTACACGAATTGGCATATAACAGTCATGCAACGGTGTGAATATATCTTGAAAATGGTTGGCAAAGGTATTTGCTTTTTCAATATCAGTCTGTGGGTTTTGATTATCTACTATTATTGGATATGGAGTTCGTTGTGTTTTGCCTGTTAATCTATGGAAGGTTTTCCAGTGAGTTACAGACTTTAATCCATTGCCTAGTTTTGTATGCTTTTAGATAGTTATTAGTCATTCTTAGGTATGCACGGTGGAGTAGTAGTGCTTCTAAGTTGTGAGTACGTGTATATTCACGGTGTGCTCTTCTTGATGCAGCTATTAGGTTTAGATATTGAGGTGGTAGTTTCGGTTTATGAGGTGTGATATTGGTTGCCGGAATATGTTTTTCAGCTGCTGATTTTAGTGTCTGAGTTATAATGTCTACAGTTTCTTCGAGCGATTCTGGTGTGGTTGGTTCCTCTATAGTTTGTAGTTTGTTCTCTATGGTTTCTCTGTAGTCGTCCCATTTAGCGTCGGTGTATCGATATATTTTACGCGTATTTTGAATCTGTTGTATAGCTCCTGGAAACTTGAGTTGTAATTTGATTGGAACATGATCACTTGCTATTGGGTCGAGCACATCTATTGTTGAATATGTGATGAGAGTCTGTGAGATGATTACGACATCTGGTGTAGTTTGACTTACTGGCCTAGTAGGTTTTGGTAGTACGATAAATTCTCCATGTGTGTTTGTTTCTATATCGTCGAGAAATTTGGATTTTGCTCGTTTACTGCGACTATGGAAGTTGATGTCCGCCATTATGATAAAGTGTCTATATTTGTCGGAGATGTAGCGTATGAAATCTATTGGTAGTGGCTTGCCTGGTCTAACGTAGATCATAGCGAATGCTATTGTTCTGTGCTTTAGATATAATAGCGTCACATTATGTTCTGGAAGGTTTAGGTTTTTAGGCATTTCTATTATTCGGTGAGGTATATTTGGCTTAAATGCAACTGCTGTTCCTCCATTTGCTCGTAGGCAGCCTCTGGGGCCGTCGTGGCGGTGCATGATGTAGCCCTTGATCGTAGGTTTGTATTTGGGTGTGAGAAAACTTTCATTCAGTGCGAAGGCTGTGGCTTTTTCTTCCAGTAACAAATGTTTGAATAGTACTTTGTGTGTTTTAAGTGACTGTATGTTCAGAAAGATGA
>JAGDQP010012745.1:0-49503 GCA_022664845.1 Lepisma saccharinum
CAGCATGTTGGTTGTACATTACTTTTGTTTTACATAAGTTCATTTTAAGGCCTATTTTCGAACTCTCGTTACTCAGTTCTTCCATTCTGGTTTGTAGTTCTTCTGCACTTGAAACAAACAGGACTATACCATCAGCGAACCGTAGGTGATGAAGATATTCGCCATTAATTTTAATTCCAACTTCATCCCAGTTTAAATTCTGGAACACTCTCTCCAGGACCGCACAAAACAGTTTTGGAGAAATTGAATCTCCTTGCCTTACCCCTTTTCCAACTTTAAATTTTTCACTGTCTTGATGCAGTCTAATGACAGAAGTGGCAGTCGAGTAAATGTTTCGCAGTAACTTGATGTATGCACTTTCGATGCATTGATGTTCAAGTGATTTAAGTACTGCTGACAACGAGACCGAATCGAAAGCATTTTCAAAATCTATGAATCCCAAACATAGTGGAAGTTCATATTCATTAGTCCTTTCCATAACTTCACTCAATGTTTGTATGTGGTCCATTGTGCTAAATCCACGACGAAATCCGGCTTGTTCCCTTCCCTGGTTAAAATCTAAGTCTCGTTCAATACGATTCAAAATAACTTTGGTGAACATTTTGTATAGGACACAGTAAACTAATTGGTCTGTAGTTTTCGACGCGTTCTTTGTCCCCTTTCTTGTACAACAAAATGATAACGGCATTGTTCCAACTTGAGGGTATTTCTCTCTTCCTCAGGCACATCGAGAATAATTTAGCAACTTCCTCTTTCATTTTTTCACCTCCCCATTTAAACATCTCTGCTGTGAGTCCATCTTCTTCTGGTGATTTTCCGTTCTTCATCCCTCGAAGTACTTTGTCCACTTCTTCTTTCATTACGTCTGGGATATCAACATCAATTTCTTCTGAATCTTCATTTCCTAGCTCTTCCTCGGAGTAGTACAATTCTGTGTAGAAATTTTGAAATATGTTTATAATTTCTTCCTTATTTCGTGTTACGGTCCCGTCTGGTCTCTTAACTGCAATTATTTGCTTTTTCCATATATATATAAAGTCCTTTGCACCTACTTTTTTTTATCGGTGTACTGTAGTCTGGAGAAAAGTAGCAGTTAAGGAAGTAGGTGCTAGTTTTCATCAGTGATAGCAATTTAGTTATAGTAGCAGTTTAAAAAAATAGCTGCTACACTATTTTTTGTCCTTCCCTATTGTTTAAGCGTGCACTCATTCACAGGAAGATAATGTAACATACACTTTAGTTCCACAATTTTCTTAGTACATTTTCTTTCAGAAATTTCTGAATGTTGAGGCTATTTGTTGCAATATGCCCAAGCCAAGTGCAAATACATATGAAGGAGACATCAGAAACCTTTGTTTCGTAAATAAATTACGTAGAAGTTTGTTCGCGCATATACCTCAGTTACTGAATAGACCAAGAAACCCAGCTCGTTTATTCACGGTACTTAGCCATTTTTACACCTGAAACCGGGTCTAAAAGTCCCGTCCGTCTGATATGTGGTTCATGTGTGTTCTGACCATACTAAACGATCAAGTCACAAATACTGTTTACACTTTTGAATAAATTGTCGATCGATAAAGCCATAGAAGCACAGCTCATTTGTTTGCAGCAATAGAAAAACAAATACATTCAAAATTTAAAAGAGGATCTAAAAGTAACGCCCGTCATTAAAGTGTTAAAAAATTAAGTTACACTGAAAGAGTGCCCAAATGTTGAGGGTTACTTTACATAATTTCATTAGTATAATGTTCTTAGACAACAGGCTATGTCACGTTTAAATAGTCCATCTGAAAACACAGTGTGTACTCTCCAAGTGCAACATTATTGCATGAAACAAATGAGTTCAAACGGAGGTGTGGCAGCAGACACATTAATGCAGAATTTAGTCCTAATAAAGGATACTTAGTAGCTACGACAATAGATTGCAAGGTTCAAGCTGGAAGCAAATGCCAAAAGGCTTAATCCGCAGGAAAGGTTATTTTGAGTGTTCTGTCTGTGATCTTCTTTCAATAAGGTGAAACTTTAATTAAAAACTACTGAAAGCTATTAAGAAGAAATATAGAGTACCACGTTGAATGATAACACGACTAGCAAGACATCTAGTGTACTTGAAACTACTGTTCTTAAGACAGGTTTCAAAATACACAAATGTCCACCTTATTCACAAGAGTTAGTCCCAAATGACTGTTTCCTGTTCCCTAAAAGAATGGAAGAGCTGTGAGGCAGTAAAATTAAGAATTAATTGATAATGAAAAGATCTACACTACAGACAATTTGTTGATGTTCTATTGTACAGGAATTCAAATGTTTGAGAAAATACGGTGCATCCTGGAAAGGGGGCGGTGTACTCTGTCAACATTCTCAACACTTTTTCTTTTGTACGAAACATTATGTACGAAAATGAGAGATGGAAAACTACCATACACAGTTTAATGGTGACTCAGGTCACAACTTTTGTCATATAAATGGGGTCGTTCTCGCTCTCGCAGCTGCGAGAAAAAGCTCTATTCTCGCCTCACAGTTACGAGAAGGTGCTAGCTTTTCGCATTCATCTTGCATCTTATGTTTGTTTTGTGAACAACGTGACGTTGCTATCAACAAATTAATGGACATTAAAGTTACCATTGCTCCCTGGAAATCTTTTTGCTGAGGTAGTAGGTGTGAAGATGTGCTTTTATGTCGCCTACGGATAGGATATAGTCGCATTACGCACAAGTATAAGTTGCGACGTTTGAATCCAACACATTGTAATGAATGCGATGATTTTAAGTATTGGTCAGAAGGTTTATAACGTACTGGATATCATCTCAGACAACGTTAGAACATCCACAATGACAGCGAAAATCCTACAGGATAATTCTGATGTACTCGAAAGAGTATTTATGTAAGGGATGATTATGATTATCTCCATTAGCTGTTAAGTTTTATCTTCTAATATTTTATTATACTATGGAGGGCTAATTATTGTCTTTTGTTTATAACTTTGTTTTTGTTTTAGTCCTATATATCTTTAGTTTTATTTAGTTTTGGTCTTTTACACTACAACATGTACGGTCTTTGTGCTTCGATCTAGAAATATCAAAGAACATGCATCTATGAACCTACTTTCGAAGAATGCTATTATTTCGTAATCGGAATCACACTGGGTGGGGATGAGACAGTCTCACTGGCCCCTAAATGAACAACTGGTAGTTTTAAAAGCAGTTTCATAACCCACTTCTATCGTTACATGAGCTGCTGGAATTAATCAATGTCAGCTTCACAGAAACGAACACTCGATTTAATACCATGATTTCATATGCAAAATATATAAAGGCATTAAATATCACTGTAAACAAATGCTACCTTATCTGAAAACATATAATAAACAATAACATTCACCATCACCCGTACACAGACTATCCCTGTTCCAGATTATAAGGCACGAAAGGTCACGATTATATCAGAAAGGCTCAGGAAAATAACAAATGACTGCTGCGCAGCACATATCAATGGTCGGGCGAACGCTGGCATTATAAATAAATTGCTAACCATTATTTGCAATTTGGCAATAATCGATATTCTGTTGCAAAATGCATCTGCCTTGCCAACTATTATCTGTAGTTGGTCCAAAGTAGGGCCAGTTTTGGCGAGACAACCACCAATTACCCAACAGTTTCTGCCATAATATGCAGTTGGGCCAGCCGTATGTGCTGACTGGGTGAGGAGCTTGCGGATACTAGTAAGTAGCATAACCTACTCGTGGTATTGGGAGTCAGTTCTTCCAACAACGGTAAAGAGTAAACTATGATTGGGTTCCAGTTTAATATAGGCTAATAAACGATACTTCTTGAAAGTTGAAACAAGGTGCGAGACGCTATAAATATTAGCGCGAGAGTATGGGAGACTCTCGCCTCGCAGTGAAACACTGTCTATGATCCTCTAATTTTACTCTTATAGTATCAAATTGAAAGGACGGATGCAAAAATAGTTTTTTAAAGTCCAGTACGAGTTAGAAGGATATTTTTTTCGAACATCTCAACAACATCTTTACTGCATTGAAGTAAGAATAAATTACATATAAAGTAATTCTCAATAAAAATCAAGATCGGCTACCATTCCAGAATTCTTCTAGAAGACATCCCCAGTATCTCTAGTTAATAAGATGAAAAAGAAGAAACAAAGAAATAGACATCATGCGATTCAATAATCAAATCTCGTTCTTTGTTACTTATCCAAATCACTTCATATTTCATTCGCTAAGTACACTTCATTCTTTTCTTCTTTCTGTGACCTTTTTTTTTTAGTTTGTGTGTGTATAGCTGACAAAAAAAAACATGCTAAATAGCTTCTAAGCACCACCACAATGTAGTTAAACTCGTAAGAGTCATATAGATTTAATCTTCAACTATATTGATTCTTCTCCCGTCACAGCATAATCACTGAAAAGAACTTTGATTCTTTTCTTTTCTGCGTCTCAGATGAGAACGACAAAAAAAAAAGTCACAGACTCTTTAACCACAGCTGTGTTTGTGGTGATCGTAGAGTGAAATAGCAGGCACTTTTACTAAAAAGAAGAAAAAGAAGAAGACAAGACGGGGGTTATTAATAGTTCTGCAGAATCCGTCGAGACTGTTTCTTTGCCTTCTCTTTTGCTTGCTGCTTCGTCTTCTTTCGTTTCTTTTCCTTTATTCTTTTCCCTTTTTTTTGTACCGGCTGGAGCTAACAGTAGTGTAGAATGAATGTTCAGTCAGATCTGAGACCAAGTTCCATCAATACTTTTTGGCCGAACGCAAGGAAAACTTCAAGCTACGTCCACCGAGATGGCGCCACTGAAACGACAGGACTATTTATGATCTGGTGCAATTTGTGGAAGCACAAGAAAATATTCTTTGAGGTAATCTATGCGAATGGAACAAAGATGGCGAGGGAAAATGAGCAGTTATTTATTTTAAACTTTTGTGTTGTGCGCCATGCTATTAAGAACCAAGGTTGTGAAGGAAATTTAAAAAAAAGCCAAAGGAAGAGAGATGTTTAACAAATTGAAAGTAGTTTTGAAATCATTTAATTATCTTTGTCATTTGTATCTGTTCTTGTTTTGAAAAGGGAAAATTATTGACTTGTAAGAAACAAATTAAAATGGTACGCGCCTTCTTTTATTCTTTGAACAAAGCCATTAATTCTGTATTTTGTGAGTTTTATTGCCTAGTATAATTTTACCAAAGTATGTTTTGACACATCTTTGTAATACGTATGTCTTCTCTTTTTAAGCAAATATATAAATTAATCTGACACAGCTTAAATATACTATTTTACCGCGCGCTCTTAAGAGGACTCATTACCTACCCACCTCTTTGTGTTTCTTTTTCATTTAAAACTAATCTCGACAAACGACGAGTAATATAGAAATTTTGAAAAGAGACACCGACAATATCCATGAATATCTTTCAAATGAACTAAACCACAATTAGTTATGGAGGGGAGAGATTTTAAAATATGGTGTATGTCTGCTCTTCAGGGCATTAAAATTTATAAGCTAAAATAAACAATTTCAAAATCTAAAGCAGTTCATTTGATAGACATTTATATAAGTATTATAGGGGCCGCTTTCGAAATTTCATTTTTGCTTATATCATTTTTCGAATATCTTTTTTACGTTCCAGGTCATAATGTCGAAAGTAAAATGTGCAAAGTAAAAAATCTCCGAAACAAAAATGTCCAAAGTAAAATTGTCCGAAACAAAAATGTCCAAACCAAAAATGTCCAAACTAAAAATGTCCGCAGTAAAATATGTGCAGAACAAAAATGCCGAAAGTAAAAAATGTCTAAAACAAAAATCTTCGCAATTAAAAGTACTCAAAGCAAAAATATATAAAGTAAAAATGTTCGAAAGTGAAAGATCTCCAAAACAAAATGTTCCAAAGATAAAAAAGTCCAAAACAAAAATGTGGAAATTAAAAATGCCCGAAATATAAATATCCAAAAAATGTACTAAACAAATATGCCAAAATTTCACTGGGGGCGACTTTACAAGGAAAAAAATAGAAATTCCAATTTAAAACGCGAGACGAAAAAACATTTCACCAGGACTTTCAGTTTACGGGGGGGGGGGGGGAATCAAAATTTTGAGAGTGTAAGTGAAATTTTGCACGATTTCTATCGATTTTACTGTAAATTTTAAAGTTCGGGGGTGCGCTCACATTTGGGGGTGACACCCCACATAGGGGATCTGGCAGAATCACTGAGACACCTTCAAACGCCACTTTTAAGCTAAAGGACCCGGCACTTTTAAAATGAAAATTGGGTTTCAATGACGGACGCTCAAACTTGGCACACAGGTAGTTCATGCCATTGTGATTAAAAGTCTCAATGGGCACAAAAAATTCTATTGACAGGATTTCGAGATATTGGCCGATGAAGGTCATAATTGCGTACAATCGTCGATACAATGCTGAGTTCCGGAACGGCGAAATATCTCAGTTAGAATGAGTTCTTCTGAAAACTGGAAAAAGAGAAAAGTTGCAGAAAATGAACAGAACTAGCGAAGGAATAAATTAGGGATGGCCACCATTTTTCGAAAAAGTTTTTTTTTTCGAATAAAGAATTTTTCGAAAACCAAAAAGACGGTGCGAAATTTTTTTCGAAAAAGGAAAAACGATTTTTTTTTCGAAAAACGAAAAATTTCTAAAAAACGAAAAATTGTCGAAAGACGAAAAATGATTTTTTCGAAAACTAAAAATTCTTCGAAAGACGAAAAACGGAAAAAATCGAAAGAAAATTAAAACATTTCTAAGACGAAAATTAAAAAAACAATACAGGAAAAACTAGAAATTGTTCGAAAGACCAAAAAGGAAAAGAATTTTGACGAAAAAAAATCCAGGAATAAAATATTTATTTTAATGTAGTTAATGTAAATCATGGTACTTTGTTATAACTAATGTTTCTCTGTAGTTACAGATATAAAATTAGCTCTAGTTCTATGTAGGCTGAAGCTGAATGTCAGCAGATTTTGCTTATTTAACAGTCAGTCGCAGTAGCCGAATTGCGTAGTAATTAATGTTACAGTTTTTTCTTATACACGTGCTGTTTTAAGAAATATGAAAGAAGGATTGAACTTAGGGAAAGTCCCGAACTACGTTCAATATGTACGTACATTGGTTACGGCTTAAGAGAATTCGGGTATTCTCCGAAATCTGTTTGTCTCAATGTGATTGTGAACTCGGTTTCGTGAAACCTACATCCAGCGTTGCCAACCGTACGGCCCTGGCCGTATTTGTACGGCAATTTCACCCCTCTATACGGCTTACGGCCCAAATGCAGGGCCGTACGCATTTTATACGGCCCTGGGCAAAATTGAAAATTAAAAAAACTAAATATCACATCAAATAGACAAAGGAATAGTTAACTAAAAATATTTCTTCAATTGAATGGGTAATCTGGTGACCTAGCGATCAGCAGCGTTAAGCATTGAAGTCAGGTGAGTAGGCCTATTACAACAGCGATGAGATTGAGAATTGCTTTTCGGGTATTTCCCGTTGGCTTTCGCTTCGGGAATGTTCCGTTGGCTTGGCTTTCTTTTCGGGGAAGTCCCGTTGGTTCTGAAGACAGTGAAGAGAAGTTGAATTGGATCAATGTCGCTCGCTCGCTGTAAGCTGTAACTTGCTTACATCTGTAACAGATGACGATCGGGCTGTGCATAGTGTGATTAGTGTCGGGTGAATGTAAAAGTTTTCTGCGTTTTATGTTTTTTTAGTGCGTTAAAATTTTCATAAAGGTTAGTGATATTATTAGTTTATACGACTTTTGTAAGTGAATAAGGATGGACTCCGAGGACGAATGTGGTCCATCTACACCAAGAAAGAGCAAGACTAAAACTGAAAGAAGAAAACAACGATACAGAGAAGCGTGGGAAAAAAATCCAGAACACAAGAATTGGTTATGTCGTGATCCAGTGACTGAGGATAAAGCTAAGTGTAAAGTATGTAACGTAAGTTTTGTATCGGATTTAAGTAATGTGAAAAGACACGACAAAAGTGAAAGTCACATAAAAAACATGAAAAGTGTGTCGTTTTCTAGTCAGCGTAATTTAAGTTCATTTTTAATAAAAGAGGACCATCTCACGAGTGTAGATAAACTGGCCCACGTAGCAGAAATTAAGTTCGCGGGTTTCCTAGCAGAGCATAATATATCATTTAAAGCAATGGACCACTTGCAAGACGTGATAAAACAGTCTTTCCCTGATTCAAAAATTGCAGAATAAATGCAAATGAAACGCACCAAGTGTACAGCAATCGTGAAAAATGTTATAGGTAGGTGTCATGAAACGGAATTAGCGAACGCGTTAAAGTCTGTAAAATTCAGTGTCCTAACAGACGTATCTACGGATATCGCGAGTGTGAAAACTTCGTGTGTTGTGGTCCGTTATTTCGATTCTGCCTCAAATAAAATTGTAAGCAAATTTTGGAACCTCAATGTTCATGAAGATGCGAACTCTGGTAAAATGAATCAAGGTGCAACTAGTGAAAATTTATTTCAGGGTATTATTAACTCTATATCAGAATTTGACATTCCTTTGGAAAACTGTGTTGGGTTTGCTTCGGATGGGTGCAACGTAATGATGGGTTCGGGGAATTCGGTCATGACTCGTTTTAAAGAGAGGTGTCCCGGTATAATCGTATTAAAGTGTGTATGTCACTCACTTCATCTCTGTGCAAGTGAGGCTTGCAAATACCTCCCTAGAAGTTGTGAGGACTTAGCTCGCAGTATTTATAATTATTTTGGAGCTAGTGCAAAACGTCAGGCAGAGTTAAAGGAATTTCAGATGTAAAATAAATTTGATAAAAGTGAAACAGAGAAATCGACTTTTAACATCAACAATTAGTGCATGTGTGTTATCAAGTCAGTGCGTCCAGAATAATGGCTCAACATGTCGAGATTTTATTCCCACTGAAGACATGCTCAAATCAATGACAAAGCGTTGTCTTTATGGGATTCCTAAGCAACCTTCTCAACAACAAAGCAGCAATCTATGCGGTGATGATGGAGATGCTGATGACGACGAAGATGACCCCTTCACTTTCGACAACTAAGTATGGTGAGTGAAAAGTCAACTTACTTTTACCTTAAATTTAAATTGCTTTTATAGCTAAAATAGGGAATTCATTCAGAATTTTAGCTTAATTTCTTGAGTCACAAATTACTTACTTTTAAACATTTTCTCCCATATAATTGTTCTCATATTCCCTAAAATATAGAACGATAACTTGGAAATTGTAGTAGTAAAATGTTAACTTGAGGTATGATTCAAATATACGGCCCTGAGGTAAAAAATACGGCCTATTTTCAAGTGGTGTACGGCCTTCTTGCGTTCCGAGGTTGGCAACGTTGCCTACATCGTTCTCATTTACCGCTGACCATGGGCAAGTCAAACATATTGGAACACTTTACTCGCGACAAAGGCAGTTCAAAGTGCAATTACTGCGACATATTAATCCACAACAGAGGTACAACGACTGGTTTGTGGTATCACTTAAGAGCACGCCACATAGGTGTTATCCTGAGTACATCCCGACTGTAAGTACTAAAAGATTATATTGAAGAGAATCAACATATAGTGCAGCCAAAGAAACAAAGCTAAGAAATAAAATGTTCCAGCTTGCAATAGATGTATCACTGGAAGAATGGTTTGTTTGTTTATTTTCCTAGAACTTATGAATTTATTTCGTAAACTCTAATTTTGTTTTTACATTAACTCTTCACGAACGTAGCGAAGGTCTTCTAATCGAGACGTTTGGCACTTGTCTTGTCTGTCTGTCTGTATCTCTCTCTCTCTCGCGCGCGCGCGAGTCGCGATAACTGCCGAATGCGTCAACCGATTCAAATGAAACTTCCACAGCTTGTTTATTGGTTCAAATGACATGTCAAGTTCGTTGGGGAAGAAAATCCGACCATGGGGAGGGGGTGAAACCCTCCCTTAAAATAGCAAAAATATAAAAAAATGAACAAAACAACAATGAAAAACGAATTTAATGGACTCTTTTCTGTTACAAGAGCTTTATAAATGTGCAAACATACTTCGGAGATTTCGGGCTATGGGTTTCGAGGGAGGGGGGGGGAGGTAAATCGGACAAGGATGTAGCCAGAAAATAAAAAAGGGGTTGTTCTAACTTTGTGGCTTCATACTGGCGAATCCAAATGAAACTTCGACAGGTTTATCGCGAGGTCTACTGTTCGAAGAACCTTAAGGTTAATGTAAAGCAACAATCTCCAACAAAAGATGGCAGCACTATCTTCATATACGTCTAATGTATTTTTATCGTTGCATGAAATTTCAATGCTGCTTCCACAAATTCAAGCCTAGACAGTTCTAACTTTGAGGGAACAAAGTTCATAACCAATTCAAGAGTTCTATAAATGCCGATTTATTTTATTTTCGTTTTTCTTCGTTGTTGAAATCGCTTGATTGTTGTTGTGAATATCAAAACGTATAACAATGAAGCTCTTTCAACAAAAAAACAAAACAGAAAATTAAAAATCGGTATTGATCGAACTCTTGAATTGGTTATGAACTTTCTTTCCTGAAAGTTAGAACTCTCTAGACTTGAATTTGTAGAGCAGCACTGAAATTTCGTGCAACGACAAAATACGTTAGACATATGCGGAGGTAATGCTGTCATCTTTTGTTGGAGATCGTTGCTTTACATTAACTTTAATACTAGTAATTGATCGAGCGAAGTGAGGCTCGGCATTTGTGTTGTATGTCTGTGTGTTTCACGATAACTGCCGAACGCGTGAACCGACTCGGATGAAACTTTCACAGATTGTTTATTGGTTCAAAAACTTTATTTGGTAAACTTTATTTTTATATGTGCCACTCAAGTAACTTTGGACTTCGGCCCGTCACAATTCGAATTTAGCTGTTAAAATCCACACCCATGCCCCTGCCGGACTCGAACTATGGCCTACCGCCGCAGACCGCTCGGCCACCCGACCGGCTATTGGTTCAAATTACAGGTCAAGTTAGTTTGGAAAGAAAATCGGACAAAGGGGAGGGGATGAAACCCCCTAAACTTGCAAATGTAGAAAAAACAAGAAAAGTGTTATTATATACCAGGTGTGTAAATATAAAACCGGAATTTGTGCATAGACGGCGTTAGCTGTCACTGTGGTTACCGTAAAACTGCGTCCTTGGCGCCACTTGCTTGTTTTGACTGCTGATAACGATCTGCAACTCACAACCAGATAAGTTCCATTTCATAGTGTAGTGTTCAATAGCGTTGAATATGGCGCAATTTGTACCTACAAACTACGATTTGCGGACAGCATTGATTTCTTGTTACCATTTGAAGAAAACTGCTGCAGAATCGCACCGCATGCTTGTCGAAGCTTACGGTGAGTAAGCTCTTGGTAAGTCACAGTGCTATGAGTGATTAAAAAAAAATTAAAAGTGGTGATTTTGACGTGAGAAACGAAGAACGTGGAAGACCACGGAAAAAGTTTGCAGACAGCGAATTGCAAGCTTTGTTGGATGAGGATGACGCTCAAACGCAACAACAACTCGCGGATCAATTAAATATGACACGAGAAGCAGTGTCCATACGTTTAAAAGCCATGGGCATGATTCAGAAGGTGGGAAAATGGGTTCCACATTCATTGACTGAACGACAGCAGCAAAACCGAAAAACCACTTGCGAGATTCTGCTCGCCAAGTACAAAAGGAAATTATTTCTTCATCGAATTGTGACTGGTGACGAAAAGAGGATCTATTTCGAGAATCCCAAGCGTAAAAGATTATGGGTAACTCCAGGAGAACCTGCGACATCGACTGCAAGACCAAATCGCTATGGACGGAAGACAATGCTTTGTGTCTGGTGACATCAGAAGGGAGTGAGTGATCTATTATGAACTGCTGAAACCTGGCGAAACCGTTAATACCCAACGTTACCGACAAAAATGATCGATTTGCATCAAACTTTGCGTGAAAAACGGCCAGAATATGACCAAAGACAACATAAAGTGATTGTGCTTCATGATAATGCACCCTCCCACACAGCAAAACCGGTCAAGGAAACGATTGTGACATTTGGCTGAGAAATCCTTTATAACCGGCACTAGGAACTGGAATAATGTTAAAGTAAGAAGTAATATCCATACACACATATAATTGTTGGTGTCGTGGTGATGTAATGTATAGCATAATCGACAGGAAACTGGAAGATCCTGGTTCGACTTTCTTGAGAAAAAAGGAAATAACAGAGATTAGGATAGTTAGAGTCGACAGTTAGCTTTCGTAAAGAGCACCCGCGCATACTAATGAAATATCGTTATGCTAGTCAATTACGAAGATATAGAGCAGTGCCCAATCTAAGGGGGCAAGAGGGGGACAAGCGCCCGGGGCAGCACGTTTAGAGGGCGGCAAACAACTGAAAATAGAAAATAAAAACTCCTACAAAAAGGAAGTAAATCTGCCTATTAAATTGAAATTGACCTAACCATGATTAAATTTCAGTGCCGGCGTGCTAAGACATATGTTATTCCATACAACCTACTTCATCTCTAAAATTCAGAATCGCGATTCAAGTCAGATAGGCAGGTCTACTGCCTTACTGGAGTTAGTAATAGCGATGCCACGACAGGCTGCAGAGATGATAACGAAAGTACACTACCTGATGCGAGACAATACTGTGGTAGTTCCGCCGAACGCTCGTGTTGTTTGGCTAAGAAACGATGAAAAGGGCTAGCAAAGTTTAACTTTGCCCCCATAGGAAAATTCCTATATGCGGCATTGGAATAGAGTACCGGTTATTAAATTTTACTGTTGGTGTTCTATGGTTTGAACATCATATCTTCATCACGATACGTAAACTCTGTAAAATCACTTATCTGCTTCAACCATATTGTGTTCTTGTACATGATACTAATGTGACAAAAGCTACATATGCCAATTTAAGAAATCCCTAACAATTAGTACACTAAAACCTCGTTTATCCGGAATGATTTTCGAAAGAATCTGAACTGATTTTTTTTTTCAGTTTCAAAATACCTGTACATCGTTTGCAAGTGAGCACGTCGAGTGCATTCTCGGCAGCATTGATGTTCACCGTTGTACTGTATTTTCTTTCAGTTTATTAAAATACATTTTGTCAATTGTAAAATAAGCCATTTGTTACAGTATTTATGTATGTGCAAGCGTTTATAACATGAAAAAAATCTTAAATTTGGCTTATCCTGAATTTTGTTTATGCGGACCGGGTCCATTCCCCTCAAGTCCGGGTGAACGAAGTTTTAGTTTATGGTAAGGAACTGAATGGATATGGTGATTGCATGAATGTGCACATCGCAGTCGCTTGGATTATTTACTTTTGGAAAATTAACATTGTATATCATGATAAAAGCAACGGATAAAATGAAACTAAACGTGTGTATACCAATAGCCAGCATTCATGCTCTGTTTTTGGCCAACTAAACCCGTTTCTTCTCAACCAGTATTCAACGTCGAATAAACCGTTGAACAGGCGGACATTTTGGTACTTTTACAATGTTAATATAACGTTTCGGTACTAACGTTTAATCCACGAATTTTCGTTTGTGTGTTGCTGGGGATGGCGGTGGCTGCGCCCCCGAACCTGGAGCTTCCGGACACAGACTCCTCTGTACTTTTTATCGTAACGTTAGCTCCAGTGCATTTGGCCTGTGCATACTTTGGCAGCCATATTTGATTCAAAATGGTGCCATTTTCATCACCTCGTACATTACCCTAACCTTCTCTTCTGGTATCTGGTTATCAAATTTGGTAGTTTATGGCAAGTATTTCAAAAAAGAACGAAGTTGTAAAAGGATTTTCAGTCAGCAATATCTCTGCCGGAAGAAACCGAAGATGCATGAAAAACATTCACATACTTGGATCCGAGTCGAAATATGTTGATTTGGTAGAAATTGTGCAATGAACACCGACGATATAGAGAAGAGTCTATTTTTCAAAGCGGCAGAATGTACTGAAAATAAATGAAAACCATTCAGGTACATCGCTTTGAGTCGATATATGTTGATTTGGTTTAAATATTCCCACAAACGGCAAAGATATATATTTCCGAAGATAGTTCCCTACGTAAGGAAAAGTTAAATTTTTCAAGATGGCGGCCGGTGGTACCGAAGATACATTGAAACCATGGATTTAAGCTATTCTGAGTCGAAATGTGGAGGTTTGGTCGAGATATTCCAATAAATGCCGAAGATATAGGAAAAAAATCATTTTTTCAAGATGGCGACCGAAAATAGCTCCAATACGCAAGATTTATGTTTTCGATCTACCTGCACGGCTTGGCAGCCATATTGGAAACATATTGGAAACACTTCGGGTACGAATAGTCCACTCTCGCGTATCTTGAACTATAAGTAACAGCGAGAAGCGCTCAACCTGACAACTACAGTTTGGTTTTGTGGTCAAGGCGTCGCGAAGCTGATCCATAGGTCACGTGTTCAAACCCTGGCATTTATTTTTACATATCTTTTTAAAAAAAGAAAATCAAAGTTTTTTTTTTTGATTTTTATGTAAATACACAAAAGGAAATTTAATAAAAGTTGTGATTTATAATTTTAAAAGATGCCACTAAAAACTAGGTTGTATATAAACCCACCAGGGCAGGAACACCGAGCGATAGCGAGGGGGGAGGGTGCGTCCAAAAGGAGATGGGTGGTTAGCCGCAGGGGGGCGCAGCCTCCCCGGTTAGTGGTGAGCAAACGCAAAAGTACTGTTTACTCAAAAGTTCTGCTTACGCAAAAGTTCTGTGCCGTACCGGAAGTGTTTCCAAATGGGCTCTCCCCAGCCTTGCAGATCTGAAGCCAGTGCTGAAAAAAAATCGTTCCTCGAATACATGGTACCGCTGAAGTTTAATCATACGGGTAGAAACTAGAAGATGCACGACCTTCTATGTCGAAATACTTTTGTGTGTGTGAAATATTCCTTTTGTATGAATGTTAGTCGGCAATATTGGATTTAAGATGGCGACTTCTTGATCATTTAATGCGTTTCTCGTAACCTAATTTTGATAATTTACCTTCACGCCAAATTTCGCTTCACTAGCTCTAGCGGCTTTTCGCAATCAGACTCGCCGGGGGACTGCGCCCCCATGGTACAGATCTGCTCCATAATTCCCCTGGGAGGCTGCACCCTCATAGGGAAGGTTTGCCCCATTTATTGTAACCCAATCTTGGTCATGCACCATCATACAAAATTTGTATCTCTAGCTTCAGTGATTTGGAAAATGAGTTTTGGGCGGCCATTTTGGATTAAAGATGGTGAATTTTTCAATGCTTTCTTATATTATCGTGACCTATGTGATGGTACACCTTGATACAAAATTTCATTTCCCTAGCTAGAACGGTGTGCAAAATTTTTTCTGAGCGGTAACTTTGAAACCAAGATGACGACTTTTCCAAAATGTAATATTTTTCTAAACTATTCGTGATAATACACCTTTATGCCAAATTTCGTATCTCTAGCTCAAACGGTGTAGAAAATGGATTTACTGGGTCCACCATTTTGGATTCAAGATGGCGTCTTTTGAGACTTTTGTAATATTTTCGTAACCTACTATAATATTTTCTTATACAACTTCATACCCAATTTCGTTTCACCAGCTCCAGGGGTTTAGTCTATGCACAACCTATTGTTGTACACAACAATAGGTTTGGTGGCCATTTCAGATCCTAGATGGCAATTTTTTTAAAATTTCGAATTTTTTCTTTTACTTACTCTTGGTCATAAACCTTCATACCAATTTTTATATTACTAGCTTAAGTAATTTGTCCTGGGAATTTTAATCAGTCAGTGAGTGAGTGACTATGGGGTATATTATATGGATGGATTTCTGTTATGGAAATACTTACTTTCTCTTTACTTGAACGCATTTTTTGGGGGGCGTTTTTGGTGTCTTTGTATTAAGCATTTTATATTTTGAACAATCTTGCTTTGATCATTTTTCAATTAGGATATTTTGAATTTGGACATATTTTCATTTACAAATTCATTTGAAACTTGTGTTTTGCACACCTTTGCATTCAACATTTTGGCTTTGGAAATTTTTACTTTGGACATTTTTGTTTTGGACATTTATTAATTTGGACATTTTTGTTTTGAACGTTTTTACTTTGGACATTTTTGTTTTGGACGTTTTTAACTTTGGACATTTTTGTTTCGGACATTTTTTACTTTGGACATTTTTGTTCTGGACATTTTTACTTTGAACATTTTTGTTTCGGATATTTTTTACTTTGGACATTTTTGTTTTGGACATATTTGACTTTGGACGTTTTTGGTTTCGACATTTTTTAATTTGGACATTTTTGTTTTGGACATTTTTTACTTTGGACATTTTTGCTTTTGACGTTTTTTAATTTGGACGTTTTTGTTTTGGACAATTTGACTTCGGACATTTTTGCTTCGTACATTTTGATTGCGCAAAATTTTTAATATGAAAACATAGGAAGTTGATATTAATACTAAGGACCTTTAAGTAAAGAAACTAACTACAAGCCATCAACAGAAGGCGTTCGAATGTAGAAACTTGTGACCATAGCTGGAGAAACGTACCTCCAGCATTATTATACCCTGAACTTTACACTGTGGAGAAATATCCATTGTCACAGACTACGGATGGGCAGTAGGAGATCGCGCCGCATGCTTACATCGGTCATTGTCATTTAGGTTATTTAATATTTTTCTCCAATCACGCCAGGAGATCTACCAGACAATATATAGAACATAGAACTGGCCTTTACCTTCTCCATCTCATTATCCGGAACCTGTATTCATAGAAGTATACCATCCTTCAAGCTTGAGGTGACTTGTAGGGCAGATACTAAAAAGTGTAACTTAATTAGAAATTTCTTTAAATAAAAGGATTTAGATCGGTTCCCTTTGAAGGCACTCGGTCCACAAATCATCATTATTTCACAATCATGACTAATTTGTACAATCAACACTGAATCAAACTGAAGTCCGTTTCTCTGTCTTTCTTTGTTTTTCCTTTCTTTCTTCTGTCTTCCTATCATTTTATTTCTTTTTCTGTTCTCTCCTTTCTTTCTTCATTCTTCTGCTTTTTCTTTTCTTTCTTTCGATTCTTTTCCTTTCCTTCTTTATCTTTTATTTTTTCTTTCTTTCATTCTTTCTCTTTCGTTTTCTTTTCTTTCTTCCTTTTCTATGATTTCTTTCTTTTCTTTCTTCCTTTTCTATTTTCTTTCTTTTCTTTCTTCCTTTACTATGTTCTCTTTATTTTCTGTCTATCCTTATTTACTTTTCTTTCCTCATTCTTCTGCTTTTTCTTTTCTTTCTTTCGATTCTTTTCCTTCTTTATCTTTTATTTCTTCCTTCCCGTTTCTTTCTTTTTCTTTCTTTCATTCTTTCTTTTTCTTTTCTTTCTTTTCTGTCTATCCTTGTTTACTTTTCTTTCTTCCTTTTTCGTTATTTCTTTTATTTATTTCCTGCTGTTTTCTTTCTTTCTTCCTTTCTTTTCTCAACTTTTTCTTCTTTTTTCTTTATATTTCTTCTTTCTTCCCTTCTATTTCTTTTTTCCGCTTCGCTCTCTGATGCTTACTTGCTTGCTATGAAAAAAGTTTGTCGTATTTTGACATCGATCGCGAACCCCTTCCTGTTTTAAGATAAACTTTTGAAAAATCTCCTCCATTTGCTCTGACTTTCTTGAAACAAAAACGTACTACATTAAGTTTTGTCTGCAGAGAGTAACAATCCCTAACGTAAGAGATAAATGCGTCTGCGCAGAACTCCTTTCCTTATTCTAGCGTGCCGTATATGTATATATACCCTCTTGAAAACATTTGCTTGCAACTTCCTCCGTGGCATAGGCATAGAGCGCGTCTCTTTTCCTAACTTGTGTTCGAGCCTCGTGCATGTCAATTCTTTTCTTTCAAGACGACATTATGATATAACTTATTGATAATTGCTCCCTTTTGCTTTTATAGGCATTTTCAATATTTTATGCACACTCAACAGGTATGCAATGCCGCCCTATTCCTACTGTGAGTATGTGGTGTGCTCATACGATGAAACCGAGAAATCCGATCGCTAGTATTGCGTAGATAATGCCGAGGACTCCAAAAGTTTCCTTTCTACCACTATCTTGAGTGACTATGTGGGAGATTATGCCAAATCCTGGTAAAATTAAGATATATACTTCGGGGTCACCAAAGAATTAGAAGAGGTATTGATATCAAATGTTCCCGTGGTACCAATATATATTCCTCATAAACCTCGGTTACAACTAAATTCTGTTATAACGACACCATTTTTCAAGTCCTTTGGATGTCGTTAAAATCGCGTTCTACTGTATATACATAGGCATCTAGCGTTCAAGAGCGTCACTTTAATATTACGAATAATGTTGATTACTATAACAAGAAAAGAAACCTACTAAACTATATGAAAAGTACATATATATGTATTTTACATATAAATTTACGCATGCATAGTAATAGTTTTACAAACACACTAGAAAAACAAACAGAAATTTTCCTCTTTTCAGAAAAACGGAAGGGAAAAAGAAGTGTAATTTATGTGTTTATCAAAAGGGCAACCAACCAAGTTGTATGATAGGGAGACAAGAAGGATATTGGTTAGACAGGCACCGACCTAAAACTGATAATGTCAAATGACTACCAGCCATCTAGCGCCCCTCTTCGGAACTTCCGCCTTCTCTTTTTTTTTTTTCCATTACCCCGTCGCAGACTGACTGAGTGCGAGACTACAGGAGCTGTGAACACTGAAACACTCTCCTGCCATTACTTTGGCGCGCGGCAGGGTAAAGTAAGGGAAAAAGGAAGAAGAACGACGGGGAAAAGCTAATTTTCAGGTCGCCTGTCGATACGATCGTAGGGGAATGGCACGAGAAAAAAAGTACTAATAAAAAAGCTTAGAGGAGTTCAGTGGAGGGGCGAGAAAAATCAGAGGGTTGTTGACGATTGAGAACTAGACTTAAACATAGTGCACAAAAAACATAACGTAACATCCGTAACTTAATCATAGAAACAATGTGTTAAAGGCTGTCTGTTCATATATACGCGTAACTTCCACGTAACGTAGAGCAACTTAAAGATAGGACCATATACTCTCCAATCAGAGAGCTGGCGTTGAATGGTATAGAACACTTGCAACAGAGTGATCATTTATATCGTGATTTCTCTAGTTATCGAAATTAATCTTAGTTATGGATGTTGTTTTAATAATAGACAAGAATGCTAGCAAAATTAATCTACAAAATGTTATGCTTCAATCAATTTATTTGTGTTAAATAATTTATAATTGAAAACCTCCGGACTTTGTTTAGTATCATGATGCTCACTAGATGGCAGCAGTTCTGGAAACAAAATCAGTTCGAAAGTTATTACAGAAGAAAATTGTGATTAAAATGAAAATAGTTTGTGGTAGACGAAACTCGTTATTAGGATTTTCCCACAAGTGACGAGACTTTTGTTGTGACTTAAACGCTGCCAAAATCCTTCCTTTTCGACATCCTGGGACCAATATGTTTGTTACTTCAGAGCACCGTGAACATGGCAGATCAAGACAAGCGGGCACAGAGCTACGGAGGAGTCTTTTCCTGGAGTGCTATCCAAACGCATTCTTCTACCTTACGTTGACTTTCGCTGACTTGGAGGGCCTTATCGTGACTGACAATTCTGCAATGCATCATGGACTAAAGTTAATAAAGGCCTTATCGTGCATATGCTCATTCGTCGAAACCAGAAAAACGGAAAGACGAAGTACGTCCACGTCTCTCAAACGGAAGTCGCTCTCCCATTTCTCCATAAGAACTCTATTATTAATATGAAGCAAGCACCTCCACATTAGAAACACCATCATAACGGAGGCAATGCAACATAATCTGATGTGGAATTCCTCACCGTCGTGATGAAATTATCCCACAGTTCAAGACTGTATTCAACCTCCGAGTCAAGGTTCCAAAATGAAAACCTGCTTTCTCAACAACTTCTCAAATAGATTCCTAGATAGTCAATTGAAGAAACCAAACAGAACCGGCATGGAATTATCATCGAATCTGAGGAACAACACTTAGCCACAAAATTCGGAATAAGAATAGTTACAGAGTCTTTAAGAAGAACGCTAACGTGACTAAACTTCATGCAAAACGTATCAAAGTTCCACCTCAGCGCAAGACGTCTCTCTGTTATTGCACGGAGTATAAACAGAGATAATAAACGAAGAGGTTACAGAAGAATTAACACAAGAAATCCATAAGATAGTACACAGCATCAGGATCAAAAACCAAAATAGAACAACCTACATGATACGAATATTAACAAACGACCAAAACACTATTGAGAATTTACTATAACAAGGAGCACACATATATAAACCTAGATACGGTGTAGAACCTTTTCACTCAATTGAAATGCAGATACTGTGCCCTACTACACTTTACACGAAATTGCAGTAATATTCAATAAGCACCTCAATGTGTGATGTGTAACGGGCTATGCCCAAAATATAGTTATCGATATAAAGGCAGACCAACTAGAGACAACAAAGCCATCTCTCGTTGTTCCGCTTCGCACACACGAGGAAATGTTCAACCTCAGTAATTAATTCCATAGAAAATATATCACAATAGATCAGATGCTCAATTTAACTACATATACTAGTTCATTAGACTTCATGTCTTACATCGAATACAGCTTCCTGCTAAAACTGTGCTTCGAATCAAATTTAAGGGACTTACCTGGTATAACGACTCTTATTTACACTTCTATGCAAATACACTTCAAACAGAAGTCTAAATCAATCTCCATTTTACTCATTATGACGCTAACGTTTCTATTTCTTAACATTCGATCACTTAAGGAGCAATTCTGGTTTCAGCAGCTTCTACTGGACAAGTTCACCTTTTTCTCAACAAAACACAGCCAACAACACAGTAAGTATGAAAAATAACATGGTACTCAATAATTTGGTACAGCAACACATTACCAACCAATTGCGCAACCGGAGGAGTTATAATTTAGTTTTCGACCAACACTTCTTCACCACTGAAACAGCCAATAACTACTTGTAACTTTATATTATAAGAGTAACAATCGATGCAATACAATGGCTACAGCGTACGTTCAACCCAGATAACACAGCATTAAAAGAAAATACACGTCCAACAATTTTCCAAACTACATTATCCTGGCTGCTTGTAAATTTTCACAGTGGTTCTGTCAACCAAAGAACAGACTTCCTCAATTTCATAATTACGCATACAAATGGAAGCTTTCACACACAACCAAAACCAACTAGACCAGTTATTGTAATGACTTCATTGAATCTAGCTAAAGGTGCGGTTTCGTTTGTGCTATGATTGCATGCAATGACTCGCTTTGCTTCGCTGGGGGCGCTGCCCCCAGACCCCCGTCGGAGCTGAGCTCCGATCATAGGGGTTTGGGGGGGCTGCGCCACCTTTATCGTAAACAGAGACTCTCTGGCAGACTCAATTCTACAAATATACCATCCACCGGGGTGGGGAGAGGGCTGCGCTCCCATTTGGGTTTTTCTCACTATTTTTGTGACCTACTCATCATGGTACACCTTCATACCAAGTTTCGTTTGTTTAGACTTAGTGATTTAGAAAATGTGTTTTCGACGGCCATTTTGGACTAAAAATGGCGACTTTTTTAATGTTTTATTATATTGTCGTGACTTACACGTAAAGACACAACTAAAATTAAAATTTCATTTCTTTAGCTTAAACGGTGTGAAAGTTGCCAACTCTCATAAAACATTTTTTTTATTTTTCTAAACTACTAATTATGATACACCTTTTTGCTAGATTTCGTGCTGCTACCACAAAGGTTGTGGAAAATGAAAGTTTAAGTCCGCCATTTTGAATCCAAGATGGCGTCTTTAGGTAAACTATCAAATATTATATTAACCTACAATTGATAGTGTACCCTTATACCAAATTTCATTTCAATAGCCCCAGCCGTTTAAGCTCTCTATTCTATACAACAATGGGTTTGGGCGGCCATTTTGGATCCAAGATGGCGACTTTTTCAAAATATCGGATTTTTCCCTTTACCTACTCATGGTCCTTCACCTTCATACCAAATTTGGTGTTTGTAGCTCCAGTAGTTTGGCCTGTGAATTATGATGATGAGTCAGTCAGTCAGTGAGTGAGTGAGTGAGTCAGTGACCATGCGGCTATATAGTATATGGATATATACATTTGAGAAAAACAATGGTGGCTACTTTTTCAGGTGAATGTTCTCGAAACTTACGCCACACATAAAAAAATGTTGATAGTAACATAATCTCTAATATTAGTATTGATCCCCTTCTAACATGAAAATTTCGACATTTGAAAAATGACAGAGATATAAAGCCCTAAATATGCGGTTTCGTTGGTCGAGCGTACCCTTGTCCTTAGTGCACGCGTACCGAAAGTTCCCTTGCTGAACTGAAAGTGTTGTCACATGATATGGTTTTTAACTTTAGTGATTGGCTGAATAGATACAGAGTTAGGAAAAAAGAATAACGATATTAGTGGTCATGTATACACATTCTAGCTGCATATGTTCCAGTGCGCTGAATAACGTTGTGACGTCACCAATGTAAGATGTTAGGAAAAGTTTTATTGAATATCTCGCGTTGTAAATAAGATATCGATATGAAATAAACAATGATTTGCTCAGGTAAAGCAGATGCAAATTTCAATACGAAACAAACTCTTGATAACGTATCACGTGATATAGCTTCTGGATACGGCCATCTTGGCCAAATTAATAAATTTAAATTTCCGCATTGAAATCCACAAGGACACGATAATGTAGTCAGCATGAGAAGCGAAGTTTGAAATTCCAATCGAATAATGCACAACGTGTCACGTGATATAGTTTCCGGCCGTCATATTAGCAGATAATTACATTTCTGACCATAATTTATGAAGTTAATGCATAATGTATCTAATTCCTATATAATCCCATGTTAAAAATTAACAAATTTTAGAAATTGTTTTCTTATTTAGAGATGATATACACATAAAAGGACTTCAGATTCGTGTTTTCCATATCAAGTTTGGGAAAAAGCAGATTGCACATGGACGATTAAACAAACCGGAAGCTCTATACGACGCCATTTTGATTTTTTGGAGACAAATAGAAATATCTGCTAGAAAAGTGGAACAAACGGCATTTCGTTCAGAATGACACTCCGAGAAAGATAGCTATCTTGGATTTTCCAAAATACATGCCATCACTTAGTTGCGGCGGCCATTTTGTGAAATATTTACATTTTAATATCTCGCGTTATAATGGTCACATCAAGATGGATTAAACGTCCTCTTACTCTGGAATGCATCCTAAAGTAGAAAATTCCAATCGGAATAGCAAAAATCTATGACGTCAGACACTGAAAGCCCCATCTTGATATATATATATATATCAAGACATCACATGGTGGTATCAACATGGAATAAACAGTGTATTGTTTAGGTAATCATAGTGCGCATGCATGAGAAAAGTAGCCACCAGTAGTGCAAACCATACAGAATGCAACCCAAAGTTCTGATTTTTACTCTAAAAGTAACGTTTTTGTGAGATTCGACACCGCCACTGAAAATAGAATTTTCTACGAAAACCAAATTTGGGTTTATTTTTGCACTACAACGCATAGTTTCCGAGATATCGGCGAATAAAGTTTTTCAGCATTTTTCACTGTCAAAATCATGCAAAAACGTAAAACAAGTTTAACTGTATCCAAAGATATTTCACCAATTGCAATATTTTCGTAATCTAATAGGAATGATGTACCAAATTTGTTTTCTAGCTCCACCGCTGTGTGCAATGTTTTTGGGCGGCCATTTTGAATCCAAGATAGCGACATTTAAAAAATGTGGTAATGGTTTTTTTTCTAAACTACTTGTGATCGTGTACCTTCATACCAAATTTTGTGTTTCTAGCTCAAAACCGTTTGGAAAATAGATTTTTAGGGTCCACCATTTTGGATTTAAGATGGCGTCTTTGGGTACATTGTGTTATATTTTCGTAACCTACAATTCATAATGTACATCGTTAGCAAATTTCATTTCAATAGCCCCAGCCGTTTAGCCTCCCTATTCTATACAACAATTGGTTTGGCAGCCATATTGAATCCAAGATGGTGACTTTTGCAAAATTTTCTATTATTTTCTTAACTTACTGGCGTCAATGTACCTCCATACCAAATTTCATTTCAATAGCCCCAACCGTTTAGCCTCCCTATTCTATACAACAATGGGTTTGGCGGCCATTTTGGATCCAAGATGGCGACTTTTTCAAAATTTCGGATTTTTCCCTTTACCTACTCATGGTTCTACACCTTCATACCAAATTTGGTGTTTGTAGCTCCAGTAGTTTGGCCTGTGAATTATGATGATGAGTCAGTCAGTCAGTGAGTGAGTGAATGAGTCAGTGACCATGCGGCTATATAGTATATGGATGGATATATACATTTGAGAGAAGCAAAGCTGTCGACTTTTTCGGGTGAATGTTCTCGAAACGTACGCTACACATAACAAAAATGTTGATAGTAACATAATCTCTAATACCAGTATTGATCCCCTTCTAACATGAACATTTCGACATTTGAAAAAACGACAGAGATATAAAGCCCTTAATATGCGATTTTGTCGGTTTAGCGTACTCTTGTCTTTAGTGCATACGTACCGAAAGCTCCCTTGTTCAACTGAAAGAGTTGTCACATGATATGGTTTTTAACTTTAGTGATTGGCTGAATAGATACAGAGTTAGGAAAAAAGAATAACGATATTAGTGGTCATGTATACACATTCTAGCTGCATATGTAAAATATAACGTTGTGACGTCACCAATGTAAGATGTTGAAAAAAGTTTTATTGAATATCTCGCGTTGTAAATAAGCTATCGATATGAAATAATCAATGATTTGCTTAGGTAAAGCAGATGCAACTTTCAATACAAAACAAACTCTTGATAACGTATCACGCTTCTGGATACGGCCATCTTGGCCAAATTAGCAAATTTCGATTTCCGCAATGAAATCCACAATAAAACGATAATTTAGTCAGCATGACAAGCGAAGCTTGAAATTCAAATCGAACAATGCACAACGTGTCACGTGATATAGTTTCCGACCGTCATATTAGCAGATAATTACATTTCTGACCATAATTTATGAAGTTAATGCATAATGTATCTAATTCCTATATAATCCCATGTTAAAAATTAACAAATTTTAGAAAATGTTTTCTTATTTAGAGATGATATACACATAAAAGGACTTCAGATTCGTGTTTTCCATATCAAGTTTGGGAAAAAGCAGATTGCACATGGACGATTAAACAAACCGGAAGCTCTGTACGACGCCATTTTGTTTTTTTGGAGACAAATAAAAATATCTGCTAGAAAAGTGGAACAAACGGTATTTCGTTCAGAATGACACTCCGAGAAAGATAGATATCTCGGATTTTCCACAATACATGCCATCACTTAGTTGTGGCGGCCATTTTGTGAAATATTTACATTTTAATATCTCGCGTTAAAATGGTCACATCAAGGTGGATTAAACGTCTTCTTACTCTGTAATGCATACTAAAGAGGAAAATTCCAATCGGAATAGCAAAAATCTATCCCGTCAATGACTGAAAACGCCATCTTGATATATATCACGACATCTAATGGTGGTCTCAACAGGGAATAAACAGTGTAATGTTGAGGTAATCATAGTGCGCATGCATGAGAAAAGTATCCACCAGTAGTGCAACTCACAAAAAAATGCAACCCAAAGTTCTGAATTTACTCTAAAATAACGTTTTTGCGAGACCATCTTTCACTATCAAAATCATGTAAAAGCATAAACAAGCTTAACTGTAACCAAAGGTATTTCACATATTGCATAATATTTTCGTAGTCTAATAGTAATGATGTTACATTCGCAACCAAATTTGTCTTTTATAGCTCCAGCAGTTTAGGCTGTGTACAATGTGTTTTGGGCGGCCATTTTGAATCCAAGCTGGCGACTTTCTCAATATTTTGTAATGTTTTTCTAAACTACTTGTTATGATACACCTTTATGCCAAATTTCGTATCTCAAGCTCAAACGGTGAGGAAAATGGGTTTTTCGTCATCTATTTTGGATCCAAGATGGCGGTTTTCAATGCATAATGTAACATTTTCGTAACCTACAATTGATAATGTACCTCCATACCAAATTTCATTTCAAGAGCCCCAGTAGTTTAAGCTCTCTATTCTATACAACAATGGGTTTGGCGGCCATTTTGAATTCAAGATGGTGACTTTTAGAAAATTTTCAAATATTTTCTTAACCTGCTAGCAATAGTATAGCCCCATACCAAATTTCATTTCAATAGCCCCAGCCGTTTAGCCTCCCTATTCTATACAACAATGGGTTCGGCGGCCATTTTGGATCCAAGATGGCGACTTTTTCAAAATGTCGGATTTTTTCCTTTACCTACTCATGGTCCTACACCTTCATACCAAATTTGGTGTTTCTAGCTCCAGTAGTTTGGCCTGTGAATTATGATGATGAGTCAGTCAGTGAGTGAGTGAGTGAGTGAGTGAGTGAGTGAATCAGTGACCATGGGGCTATATAGTATATGGATAGCAAGCAATTGATGCACGCGTAACTGCATTCACACGTTAAAGGGAAATAAGTGGAGTCGGTTTTCTTTGTGCTTCGGACGCATGATGTCGCATGCAACTTTTGCAACAACTCCTAGGAGACCAGTCAAGCTGCAGCAATCGCGTGCGTTGCGGAGTATTGTGTAGTTTATATACGTGTTTTATTTGAATTTGGAGCTATTTTGGGCCAAAGATGAGGATTAAAAGCTACGTCAAGAATTGGACGAAAATGCTAAGAAATTGTTGGTAAAACCCGAAAGAAAGAGAATACATTTGAAGATGTAGTAAGTTTGGTGGTCAATAGATGGCAGCAGAGTACTGAATCAGTTTGAAGTAACACTATTGTTTTATATTGAATGAAAGTTGAGTTTAATTTAAAATTCTGCTTATATTATTATTATTATTATTATTATTATTATTATAGTAGTTTGTAGTCATGCCTAAAATTCTTAATGTAAGAAATGTTGTCTACAGAAAGTTCTTAAACTTGTAATGCACTAAAAGTAAATCATATAAATTTATAGAGTATAGTACAGCGTTGCACACGCGCCAAATGCACAAACGATACTATCCCACTACATGTTTCCGTCGCACGCATTCACCGAATGCGTCATTGCATACGACCATCACCAAAACGAAACTGCACAAGCGATGCTATACTGCTTGACAATTGCTAGGGAATAGCTGGAATTCGGGATTTATGTTTTCTCAGCGGCTGTATATCTGCACGAAGTGATCAGTAGATGACACTAAAGAATAGTTGTGGCATTGGGAATAAACAACAATGCCAGTTGAGGGCCCTTATAATCAAAACTCAACCACAGTCCGTCGAAAGGTCGAAACAACGGTAGACGGTAGAACACGGTACTGGTAAAGTGAACTTGTTATTAGAAGATGGCTGAAAGGCGTCATCAGAGTGCTTATGATTGTGGAAGTACAGTTGGTCGCCTTGAGGCTGGTCAAAATGTCATAGAGGTTGCGAGTGCTTTAAGAGTCGTGGCGAGTGCGATTTCCTGTCTGAAAAAGCCACTGTGTCAAGAGGAATGGCCGTGTGTGTGCATAGTTAAGTTTGAGGAAGGAGTACCACAGCTCGAGATAATCGTTATGTAGCCTTATTGGCGACAGGTAACTCAAGATGTTGCAAGTCTGTCAGGCACCAGTTTATTCCCCAGGACCATTTCAGGACTACGGAATAGTGTCGAGTCATATGCTCGGAAGTCAGTTCGGTGTGCTCCATTATCTCCCGAGCATTGTCGTTCCAGAGTACAGAGGTATATAGAACCCCGTGATTAGGATCAACGGCAGGCGTACACGGTGATGTTCTCAGATGAATGTCGGTTCAGTGTGACGATCGATTCAGGATATAAACTGATCTGGAGAGAATGCGGAATTCGATACCGTCAGCAAAACATCCATGAACGTGACAGTTAAGGTGTTCCTGGATTCATGGTATGGGCACGTATAATGACGAATGCAAGGATGCCTCTGCATATCTTTGAAGGATGATCTGTCACGGGAGAACGGTATTGTACCGAGATCTTGGTGGATTAAGTTCGTCATTTCCGTGGTGCAGTAGATCGTGACTTTGTTTCATGGATAACAATGCCCGTCCCCATAGATCTACCCGACTTGCAGAGGTACTGGAGAGTGAGGATATCGCGCGAATGAAGGGGCCTGCGTATTTACCAGATCTGATTCCCATTTAACATGATTGACACAGTGGCTTTTTACATGCGAAATCACACTCAGTGCGACTCTTACCACACGCTCAACCTTCGTGACATTTTATCTTCCTAAAGACGACCAATCATCCTTCCACGATCTTATGCCTCTGATGATCTGGAGAAGGCACTCTGATGATGCCTTCCAGCCATATTCTAATAGAAAGCTCACTTTACAGGACAGTATTGCACTGAAACGTACCACTACTTTGTTCGACTGACTGCCGTTGTTACGGTCTTTCAATTGACTGTGGTTGAGTTTTGCTAAAAAAGATCGCTCAACGAGCACTGTTGTTTACTCCTAAGGTCACGTCACGTCTACTGGTCACTTCGTGCGGATATATAGCTGCGGAGAAATCATAAATGCCGAATTCCAGCTGTTCCCTAGCAATTGTCAAGCAGTGTAGATTGAAGTACTTGATCGGATAGGCAGCGACTATGTACCTGTCAAACTCACGACCAATCAACCAAAACCCACACAAATCCCGTCACCCAACCACGCATCACACCCCGGGTGGAAATTTTCACTAGGTTCAATGTGGTAAGTTTCTGACAGACCACAGCTTGCGGACTTATAACAGCTAAATACTGAGAATACTTTACACAGTACCATAGATCATGTTACTTCATCTATTTACTCAACCTCTGTACGCTTCATGCCTACACCTGAACAAATCAATTTCAAATCAAAGTTGTCTCTTCTTTTTATCTCACGATGAAACGAATTTCACGTCAATGTTACGGAGATTATGCAACTACAGAGAGTGGAGACTCACTCTGCCATCACAGACTCCTACAACGAATACTGCGAAACCACATCCAAGATTAAAAGCATCGTTCCTGGATCAAATCCTGCAATGATCTAGAAGACTACTTATTCAAGCAAATACTTTAAAAGATTTAACATACCCACTGGCAGAAGTTCATGAACCGCATATACTCTCATTGTTCCATTATATAACAACCTGGAAGAAGCCAAGTTCCAAGCCATCTTCATGAGTTTTTCGCCATAATTCCACAATGCCACATTATCCAGCAGATTTTTCATCTAGACTCGCCTCACCTTCAACCATATACTAATCACAAACTACTACGAAACAACCAACTCACAGAACCCATTTCCATTGAAGACATCAGAAGAACTCTATCTCAAACAGGCACAACGCTGCTCCTGGCATTGGTAACATACCTTATAGCCATATCAAAAAAGGTTCATACATTCTAATACATTTGTTAGCAGCCATATTTAGGTTCATACTATGCACTAGCAACGTCTACCTGATTGGAAAACTGCAAAAAGAAACTCATGTTTTTTTAAAAAAAGTAGAGAAACCTGCAGATCAAATATCCTCTTACCGACTCACCCAACTGAGATCAGTCTTCACCTTACAACTGACTTCCTTACGTCTGAAAGTGCATCTTAGTAAAACGCTTACATAACCTTCTCACTGCACGGTAGTTGTTACTGATCTCACAAGCTGGATTCCTTCCAGCACATAATATTAATGACCTATTATTATTATAACTCACTAATATCAATACCAATTACGTCGATCGAAACCACCATGTCTTGTCCTATTAGACTCGAGAAGGCCTAATTTGACAGGTATGTATAAGAGTATGATTTCAAAACTTCTTATCTGTCAATTAGCTATATTCGTTTCATTTTCAACTTCTTGATCTGTCGCATTTCTTATGTTTACATAATAGTGTCTCCTTCCCGATATGCATCAATTCGGTAGTTTTTTTCATGGATCTGCTTTAACGCTTCTTTATACTTACTATTTTTTGCTGAGGGATCCTTTAAGTTTTACGCAGGTATTCAAGGGGAGGGTGGGGGTTCAAGCTTTGCTTATTTTATATGACGATGTGTAGGGTGGATCAGAACAATGCTTACGTCATAATCGCTGAAAACATATTAGTCTAGATTTAAAGATTTCAATTAATTCTGGGCTACAAAATAACCTTAAGAAATTTGACAAGTCTTACATAAGAACAAGGAAAGGGGATCAGGTATCTGTTTATTTTTGCTTACAACGGAGCGAGGGATCTAAAATGAGTAAAAAATGCTTGTGTAATACTTAAACGACTCCTGACTTAACACCACTTCCTCCGGAAGTGCATATATTTCAGTTTGCAGATGTCACCGCCTCTCTCACACTATTAAACACTATGTTTCGAATCAATAACTCAATGCAAACTGCCATAGACAATTTTATTCACTGAAGACTTAAGTTAAACCCAACAAAAGATCAAATGATGCATGCCTCGCAAGAAATGCTCGAAAGTTCACAGCAACCAGAATCTTTTGAGTATGCAGGTCAATAATATATTACTATACCCATGGAAGAGTCTAAATTCCTTGGAAGAATACTTAACAAGCGCCTTACCATGAAGCCCCATTTGCAATATAGTACAGCTAAGGCATACAACCTCAACCTGCTACGCAGACTGACTAGTACAACCTGAGGGTTGCGAGAAAACACAAGGGTCAATAGATACGAAGTCGTTCTTAGGCACATTCTGACCTACGGACATATTATCTGCAAAGTTGATTATTCATTTTGTTATCAGAAGCTCAGAGTACTACAACGTCACGCTCAATCTGCGCATTGCCTATCGAATCAAGCTTCCTAGTCCCGCACAAGACATATGCCACCGAATGACCGAATGACTTATCGAGAATTATTAACTTTAGTTGCCATTGTAAGAGGTCTTTTTTGTGTTTCAAGTTGGAAACACTTGTTGTGGCACTGTGTACCACAGCTTCTTTTCCCATTAACAAATGCGTAAATAAATTATATGTAGTTATTCATTTAATTTCTAAATTTATATATATATATATATATATATATATATATATATATATATATATATTGCTAATAATATTGTTATGTATATATACTAATAAGGTAAATGGTATTTTTAAAAAAGCCCGGCCTGGACATATTTAGGTATTTAATCATGTTAATGGTTTTCTTGTTCTATATTCTAATTCTTATCTACTTAGTTTGTAATCATTTGAATATTTCTACAGTATTTTTCCAGCTTAACAGGAAAAAGTCGAAAGAGCAGGGGGCCAGCGGATTTCTCTTCGGCCAGTTTCTTTATATTTTTCTTTATTTTTTCACGGTACAAGAAAAGTCTGAGGGAGTGGATAGCTATTTTTTACCCCGTTTTTGTTGTTGGCTGAGATAACTTTGTGTCCTCCCCTTTGTTAGCCAGCAGGCCAGTGGGGTTTTTTGCGTCAGGGAACTATATAAGCTTTAAATCGGTTGTGGGGAGGCCGCAGTTCTCAGAGTAAATTTTGTCTTCGGACGAGCAGCATAAGGGGTCGTTGCTCGAGACCAGTGAGCAGCCGTGATGGAAATTCTCGGAGATAGAGAATACGGCAGACATGCAGTAGAGGTATAGTATGAACATTACAGCTAAGATTTTTGGAGGGACTCACTGGCTCTGGGTTCGATTTTAATTCTTTCATAATGTCCGGATAATGATTGGGTGCGAATACGGGAATTCAGTAATTTCTTTTTTATTTGTTGGGACATGCTAAGCTTTGCTGCCGCGACCGTCCCGGGATTCTGCCAGATTTTAAATTTGTGGGTAAGACAATTTGGGAGTATTAGGAAGAGAGGCTACTGCTGCCTCTCGAGTCCCTGAAAACCTTTGCTTCAGTCGATTTTTACCGATCGACTACTTTGTTGGGGAGTAACTTTAAATTTGGTAATTTGCACTCCAAGCCCCCATAGGAAGCAGGTGATAGGGAATGAGATATAAATCTGGACAGCGCAAGGAAATTTCTCTGAAGTCTATTGACCAGTTCCTCTGACGACGTTTTTTTTAAGGTTGGGAATTAAATGTGGAAGAATTAGAAAGGGGGTTCTACTGCTGCCTCTTGATTCCTTGAGTCCTTTGTTGAAGTCGATTCTTGCTGAATCGACGATCTTTTCTTGGGGATAAGTTAAATTTAAATAGTTTCACTCCAATCCATCCCACATGTAGGAGCCCGAGAGGAAAATTAGAGGACATATTAATTATATAGGCGCACAGTATGAACCAGATTTGAGTTTTTGTGAAAATTGATATAAAGAATTGTTTTTTTTATTATTATTATTAAGATAGTAATAGCTAGGGAAACTGTCGTTTTTTACATTTGTTGAAGTTTGAGAGTGCTCGGCTCAAACCTGTGCGTTCAACGAAGTGAGTCCAAGTTCGCAACCAGACCGAAGGGGAACAGACAGATTTGATCAAACACTATATTTAAATTCATAGATAAGCGAAGAGAGTTCATTACCGACTCTCCTTTAGAGGAATTCTGAGAACTATTGCCTTTCTCAAAAATATTTCCAAGAGTCTTCTACCGACTCTTGGATAGACGATTTTCCTCGTAGAGTTTTTCCGCTCTACGCATGGCTGGGGGATTCGGTATGGGACATTTAGGCGGAATGAAAATTAGGATTATTGGAGCACTAGAGAATCTTCATTAGATGAATTTGAACAGAAAATTAGAGCAAGCAAAGTTTTTGCAGAAAGTAAAGTACTATTTAATCTCTCTCAGTAAAAAACACAATAAAAGCTTGATCCTAAAACCTCACATTTATAAAGCAATTTGATTCTAATTTGAGCAGCATTATTTTGATTTATGTTATTTACAGCTTTGTTAATTTCGTAGCCTACTTCGCCGCAGCCGAACCGTAATTTTATGTATCTGCAAGGAAGGTATCTGGCTCCCGTTAGGTATTTTTTGTGATGTGTCGTGCGAGTTGTATATCAGTTGGGAGCTGGGGGCTAATTTGAATATCAAATTTGTAGTAGATTTGGCTGACGCTCGGCAGGCATTGTAAGCTGGTTATTTGATGATTTATATTATTTATTTGTGTCTTCGGTGATTTATCTTATTCTTTTCTCTGAGCCAAATCCAGAGAAGTCATGCTCCCATCTGGAACGTCATCCGCTGATATTACGAGCTCGATATCCGAACTCTTTTAAGGCCGCACGTAACCAATGCACAACACACTGTATTTTTATAACTAAGCAAAATGCGACAAATAATAAAGATATTTTTTCTTCCTTGTTCTGGTGTCACAAATTCATCTACAAGGTTGGTCGATCGAATTCCGTTACATCCTGTATAAAAATGACTTTTGGAATAGAATTTTAGTTAATCAATTTTAAATGACATTCTTTAGAAATGGCTAACCTTTAACTGCCCTGCTAGTACCTCTTGTTCCTTTCCTTAAGTTCGTCCCTGTCTGTGTTATGAAATACGTCCTATTATGATGCTTCTGCTGTATTTAGCAACTTAGCTTGGTAATTTTATAACATACGTGAAATAAACTGCGGCTTGGCAAGGAGATTGTCAACTCTTCTTCTAAATTCAGCCATGATTTTTTACAGTGTAGCTATCAGTCTTTGTTATTTATGTCACCCTCTCTCTTAAAGTACCTTCAGTAGAGCGATTTCGACTAAACTTACGTGAAATACAGCGTTCACCCCACTCCAGTGTTGATTGCAATGATGCGCATGGTAAGATAGGCAGCCCAAATGGTTTAACTGCATGTCTGGTTGCATAGGAATAAGGGGTAATAATTAATATGTCTAGCATTTCGTGTTGCCAGTTAACATAATCAGATTGTATTTAATTTCTCTCAGGTTATCAAGGGAGAAGTATTTCCTGACCATCGTTTTGACAAACTATTTAACTAAAACACATGGATGTACTTTTCTTGCACTGAAATATGCTCCTGTATACTGAGATATTTTAAAAAGCACTAACCAACGAAATATCAATCATGATTCTCACATGGTTGTAAAATTGTTGCGAAAAGGTTTATTTTATACACTATACATATTCCTGTACAAAACTCATCTACGTAACTGATTACAGCATTCCTCGGTGCCACTAGATAGGCTGGGTGGCTGCTCATGAAAAAGAAACTCCCTACCTTAAATCTTACATGCTTTGTGTAGGAGTATTAGTTATATCTTCCGAAAATGTAAAGTTTTAAATTAAATTGATCTTGGTAACGCTGTAAATGGGGAGTGATAATGGGGGAATATGTTTTACTTACGTTTACCTCACTGTGTCATTTCCAACCAAATCGAAGAAATATGGAAACGTCCAGAAAAAAAAACACAAATTGACTATACCCAAAATTCTGCAATTTAAAGTACAGAATTATGATTGTTAGTTGTTCGTTATATGAAAATTGTGAAAAGAAGGAGAATTGATTTACCATTTTTCCAGAAGTTGCCGTGCGTAGTAAAGTTGTTAGATTTTTGCGGACATTTGCAACTTTGTTCTTCTTAGCTGAAGATGCCATAGTGAGGTAAATAGAGGTAAAGTACATCCGCCAATGTCATTCCCAACCCACAATGTGGCCAGAGCCCATTGAAGAAACTTACATTTTCAGAATATTACAACAAAACAAAGCTTGTAAGCTTTTATATAGGGATTTTATTCCTCATGTTTGACGACCAGCCATGTAGCCTCTCTAGTGAGTAAGAAATATTGGAATCAATTACATAAAAATGTACACAGTTTGTGCAGGAGTATACACAGTTTACAAAATGAAGTTCTCCTACTCTGGAAATATTTTTTACAGCAGTATTTGAATTACGATTGACAGTATACAGGGAGTTGTTATGTTCAAACTACCCCCGAGTCAATTACGTCATTTGAGGCTCCGCCTACTAACTGACGTGTTGCTCAGTCGGCGTTATTTTAACAGTAGCTTTTATGTGTAAACAACTGTTAAAAATAACAGTTTAGAACTGAGTGCTATTTATTCCCAAGTGTGAAATAGCAGCATAAACCACTATTTTAGATTGTCTTATTTACCTGAAATCTGTTATATTACAGTATTGCATGTTACACGAGTGTACAGGTGCGTATATACACCGTACAAGCAAGAGTGATGGAATATTGTTAAGACTTGGTAGGGAGTGTATATTATTGTTGCAAACCTATTTTATGTACTTATCGGAGCGTGTTTTATGCCCCTAAAATTATATTAATTCCACATAAAACTGAATTTCGGAGGATGTCCCCACGTAACACAGTCTCTGGTGCGACCCAAATTAAAATGTATTTTGATTCTGAATGAATTTTTGAATTTTATTTATAGCCTTTAGACATCTAAAGCTCAGGCCGGGATAGGAGAGGCGAAAGGATTCGGGAAGGTGTCGGCCAGGGCCTATGTGCAAGGTGCCATCCCGGCATTTGCCTGGTGTGACTGAGGAAAACCCTGGAAAAACCTTAGTCAGGATGGTCGACCGCTCGGATCCAACCCATGACCTCCCGAATGCTACGCCCAGAGCCGCATTTACCACTAGGGCTCCTACGTCCGGGATAGGGGCGAAACTTTCACAGGGGAGCACTTTACAAGGAAAACTTAGAAATAACTATTTAAAACACGAGACGAAAAAGTAAACAAAAAACATCAAGAACCATGTAGTAAGAACACCTTCACCTTTGACCAGGACGATCCCTCGTATTGTACAGACTGACTAAAGGTAAGGTACCATCAGGATGGTACTTTCAGGTAATTTAAAGTTTGGTTAATTTACGTGGTGCTTATATTGGGAATATTATTTATTTCTATTTTAGCCTTTGTACATACCAATAATCATTTTAGTCAATGCCGCCTACAGGGCGCGACAGTAATCTAAATCCCTGCCAATGGACAAACAAGTACTTTTTGTTGAAGCAGTCTATATGCATGAAGGCATAGGGTCTAACTTACGCTAGCTTTTTGTATATGAAGGGTATCGGGGGAAAACCGGGAATGACCATTTCTAGCAATTTTGTGCTGAACAGCTCATTCTATTAGGGGAAATTGCAGCTACAAAACTGTGAAGGAACAAAGGAAAAATATTCATAAATGACCACTGTAAACAATATTACATATTTGCTGAGCCGTTTAAACATTAATAATATTAAAACTTAATTTCCTCAACAGAGAAAAATTTAAATAGGTTTAAAAAAAAATTAATGTCAAAATGGGTCAAAAATATATCAAATGAAGAAGTAAAAGCAGTCTTATATTCAACTTATTGTTACATACAAATGATCTTGTAGCATTGTAGTATGTATATATTTTGTAAATAGGTGATGGGATTACATTGTCCTGTATTTTATCATGAAAAAAAAATGAATAACAATAAACAAAAAATGACTTGAGATGATGGCTCACACACAAGTATTAGCTTATGTGAGCCGCTTAATCTGTATAAAAAAATACATGTAAAGCAAAAGAGAGAAATAAATTCAAATTCAATAAACCTGTTTTGTGACATCCCTTGTTTTCTTCCAGCACCCTTCATATGAGGAAAACTAAAGTGTTTTTTTTTTTCTAACCTGTCTTTTCGGGTCGCAATGGGTAGGTACCGTGCGTGCATTCAGGTCCTCATGCCGACCGTCCTGACTGAGGTTTCCCAGAGTTTCCATTAGTTTCAACACATGAACGTCAGGATGGTACCTTAACTAAGATACCAGCTAATACCTTCCTATAGCCTATCCCGATCTGAACTAAAGATGACCAAAAATTCGAATATATCTTAACTTCTCTTTTACGACAATATAAAGAAGTCTAATTTTTTTCCCTAACTTGATCGTGTATCTTCAGGAGATAAATATTCCCGGAGATGATGTTTAACATTCAAAGGACTGACCAAGTTTGAATTTGAATTTAATTTTTAAGGCATTTAGGGCCACTTTGACTCAGGCCGGGTGGATGATGATGGGATGATTGGTGGAATAAAAAAAATGAGAGGAAACGAGAGAACCCGAAGAAAACCGACGCACATGGCGTTTGTCCACCACAAAGCCCAAATGGTACGAGCAGGATTTGAAACGATGAACCCCAACCAGAGATATGCGCTCTAATCATTGGGCCAACGCTGGCCCATGTGCCCACTTATTTAACGTTGTGAATTAATTTGTACCTCAGTAGCATACAAACGTGTTTTGAATGTTGATTTTTGGTTGATTTCGTTGATTAACCGTTATCGGTTGAAAAAAGCACGTTTAACTCATATTTCAACAAAGACTATTGTTAATAAGATGTTAGTTGAAAGTGGATTCCGCTGTTATTTTCAACTATGGTATAGATTTCGTTTCATGGGATTCTTTTTAATATAATGAAATAAAATGTGTAATCAAAGTCTAATTGAATAGCAATAAATATTATTTTGCATCCTCTTTCACATGTTGAAAGCACGTTGAATTTCAATCTATATTCCAACGAAAATTTGATTTCGTTGATAGTACGTTAATGTGATGTGTTTATAACTATTATATTGAACTGTGTCCTAGATTATCTTTCTAAGTTAATTGCATAAAATATGTGCTTAAAAGCGAAGTGAAGTGCGGCGTTAATGTGAAGTGTTTTCAGCTTTCTTTTCAAATATGACGTAAATTTAGCTTTATATGTGTTTTTCTAAGGCGACATATTACACTTATTGAGAAATACAAATTTAATAGTGCAGCAATGGTCGAAGTGTTAAAGAAGAAAAAAAGGCACATAACAAAGAAAGAAGGAAAGTATTCTTATTTTTACATGACGGTAAAACGACAGGTCTGGATTTGTGACGACTGCGTTCAAGACTGTCTTTTACTACAAATAACGTCTTCATAATATAAGGAATAGTAAAGGAGTAGTGACTCTCAAGGCAGCTTCGTGGATGAGTGGTCAATGTGTCGAGCTACCAACGACGAGTGTGGAACGTTCCATAGCAGACGATTGGATAATTCAGTGTTGAAAAATTAATACTGTATATCATGATGAAAACAACGGACAAAATGGAGCTAAATAGACAGCAACCATGCTTGGTTTTAATCAAACTGAATCCGTTTCTTTGACTACGACATCTTAATTTCAACATGTTTCTTCTCAACCATTATTCAACGTCGAATAAACCGTTAAACAGGCGAACATTTCGTCACATTTACAACGTTAAAATTAAGTTTCGGTACTAACGTTTAATCCACGTATTTTTAACGTATTGTGTGCCACTGGGGTGGTGTTGCTTTTATCCGTTCATAGAGTTTTTGTAACTTCGAAGTTATTAGTTTTAAGAAGCGAGGCATTGACTGGTAGGTCGATATACCAACTGATAAATACACTGGGATTCAATTCTATAAGCCTCCATTTCCTGTTTTTTGTTGTTTTTTTTTTCATAAAGAAAAGTGGCAAAATGGATGGCATAAAAGTAAAAAAAAATGGCATAATTATAAGCTCGTTATTATTGTTAAATAACGAAAGGACAAATTGTCATAGTGTGAAGTTGGAAAGGGGTAAAGGACGGCAGCGGTGAAGTGGAAAGGAAAAAGGGAGGGGCAGGGCGCTGAAAGTTATTGAACTATGGTGCTCAAACCGGAGCAGGACGTTTGGGCGCGGCCGTTCGGGCGCAAACAATTGGGTGCGGCCGTTCGGGCGCAAACAATTGGGCGCGAAACGTTTGGGCGCAAGGCCGTATATCTAAATAGGTTTTTCTACTTAAATGGGTTATAATGTATTTCAAAGCTAGAACCCGGATGTTTACGCACTAAAAGCCTTGAAAATAGGCACTAATATTACAAAAACTCTGTCATAAAAAAAAAATAACTGCACAACTTAAAGTAAAAAAATTCAGAAAGGTCATCTTCGAAAACTCTAAATTTTCGTTACGTTATAGAATGTCCTATGGAAAACAGTCACTGAAAGTCTCAGTTGCATTAAATGCTTGGTTTAGTTCTAGTAAATTTTTGTATAATGCAGAAAAGAATGCCTTTATAATATCTCTAACGAAAAGGAATAGGCATTTTGGATATTCATAACTTCATAACATTGTAATACTGCTTATTAGTATGTATTTGCAACAGAGATAATTAGAAAGTAAACAACAGAGAAACAAGAAGTAAACAGTGAAATCTAGTATAGATATTGAATAATTTATTTTGTCTTATGTTACATTTACCATGACATTATCATTCCATGACGGAATTATGGGCCAAACCCCGCAAGTATTCTACAATGTCAACAGTTTTAAAATTCTGTACAATACGGCGAATTCTTTCATCTGCCTGAATATATTTTCTTCTCTTCTTGGGCGGCTCTTCTCCTCGAAGCATTGCCTCGTACACTAAGCCGCGCTTTTTTTTGTGTTCTCCGAAGTGCATCAATAAATCGCCAAATCGACGAATGGTCCAGTCCGACTGCAGTCCACGATGAACTGCTTCGGCGTGGTTGTTCGTTCTTGACTGGTCATTGAGAACTCTGTCATACAGATTCCACATGCATATTGGAAATAATGCTGTTCTTCTTTTGCCGTTCCTATTCATTCGTCCTGCAGTAAATTAAAAAAGAAATTAAAAACATAATGATAATAATAATAATAGGGAACGATATCCTCTCTTTCCAAAATATACATTGTATATCAGTGTCACTCTTATTGTTCTTAAATTACTCGCACCCACTAGCTCTCGAACATATTAAATTTTGCAGACAGCTGTTACTAATATTTGGAAATTAATGCAATATACAGAATACTTCCATCTACTGACTGAACAAGTTTGTTATTTTAATTTCCCAAGATCTACAGGTAATTCTAAGAAAACTAATAGCAATAAAATTATACAACATACTCACCTAAATAATTATCCTCAAACCAATCAGCGACAGGTAACAGTTCTTCTGGCAAAACAGCAATTAGAGCATCAAATGCTTCATTCAATGCATTTATGGGAACAAATGTTAAGGAAATTATCATCCTGGCTTTGAGTGCAAATTCTGCGTCTGATCTGTACATGCAGATCAGAGATTCTGATGCTAGCTTCTTTTTCATGTTCCTTGACAAGTGAAAGAGGCAGCCAAAGAACTGAGCGCCAGGAAATTCTTCTTGTGCAGCCTGAAATAGTGCTACTTCAAAATCCAAAGAGATGGAGTCAGGTTCAAGAGTAGGCCATTTTGATTTGATAATGCTGAATAATCTTTGGTATGTACGTCGTTGTTTATTTGGGACCAGACAATATAAAATCGGAAAAAAACATAGCCATTACGTTCTCCCATGGGAATAAAAATTTGCGAAAATAGTGGTGGTGCTTGCCGGAACGTACCATCGACATACAAAACCTTGCAGTGGCCTATCCACGATGCGAATGTTTCCCTCCCAAATACGAGAATTCTATCTGGATTGGAACTGTCGGCAAGCAAAAAAAATTCTCTACTGTGTCGGAAGTCTGCTGATACACAGTGTACTCTACCGGAATAATCAAATCTTTTAAGTTCTGAGGCTGAGATAGAGGCGCGTGATTTGCTTGTCTCTTTCTCTGCACGAGTTTCTTTAGGGCATTTACCTTCGGCATACAAAATCCGGTACCCCCTGAGTCTCAGATGTTACAATTTGTGACGGAAGTTAGATTGTCTGTTCGGCTCGACGTTTGATTGAGTTTTTTATCCTTACAACATAGACATCTGCAGCATTACTGTCGTGGTGATGTTCGTTTAATCTCCTCAGAATCTGTGAAAATAAAGGTAAAATAAAGAGTGATGTCAAGCAAAACATTTAGAAGTTAAATGTTTAGTTTAGATTAAATGTACAGTTCACTGTAACGCCACAGATAAAAAAGGGCATAAGAGTACATTTTAAAATGATTTTTAAAATGCGAAAGGACCATTCCACAGAATTTTGACAAGTGGTGGTCGCTCGATTATTTTTCATTTCCCTCACGTTTGGTACATTGAATGACATATACAAGCGAAGTTGAAAACAGTTTTTGAAAGGATTTATTGCTCATAGTTCAGGATATACAGGGTGTTCAAAAATTAGATTCCTCAAAATTTTGTCGAATGCAGGGAATCATAAAGTTACACAAATGTCACAAACTAATTGAGATATTTGAATAATTGAAAACCATTTAAAATGTACACACCTCAGAGAATATCTAAAGCTATGTCTTTAAGTTCTAGCCTCAAAACGGCTATCGCATAGCGTGATTTAAACAGTTGTCGTTAAAATGCTATGTTTAAAAGGCACTCATCTCCGATCTGATGGTAGGAATTCTTCCTGAGTGACAGGTTTTTCTTTACAAGTTATGGACGCAGCCATGTCATGCGAAGAGATGTTATTCTTTTCGTTGGGCCTAACAGAATCCATTGTCCTACATTTTACTTAGATCTGGGGTTAGAATCGCGGCACTTGAGTTGTGGCTGTTTCATTTCTAGTTTGTTACAAATTATGTCATATCATGCAAATATAGGCTATTCTTCCATTGTATTTCAATTCTTCTATGAAATACAGCTTCTTAAAATTGATGCGATAGAGGGTTAGCTAAACGTTGGCCGGCACTTCAGCACATGAGCTATTGGTGAACCAGCGGTATCTTAGGATGCTGGATATAACGTCATTGTTAGAGAGTATTATTACTAAGAAGCAAGTCTGTGTATTTTATTAGACCTAACGAATAGAGTAACATCTCATTACGTAACATTGGTATGTACTGTACATAACTTGAAAAGAAAAGCTAAGATTTTAACGTGAGGTCCAAGTAAAATGTAGGCCACCTAACGGAAAGAATAACATCGCTTCACATAACATGGCTGCGTGAATAAATTGAAAAAAAAAAAAAAAAAAACTGTCACTCAGGAAGAGTTCGTAACATCAGATCATAGGTGAATACTTTTTATCAGTTTTCCTTAAGGCTGAATCCTAGAGAGTTTTCCCGCCTTTTTCGTTTTATGTCAAGAATTCAAAATTCCGTACAGGTAAACAAAATTTAACAGTTAAAGATCCGTAGCGAATTGACTTGAGACAGACTCGATATATTGCCTGTAAAATGCCGTGAAATTAAGTCCATCAGATAGAGCACAGCAGACCTAAACTTTTTTCAAATTAACTATCACTCTTACCTCTCTCTCTCTCTCTCTCTCTCTTCTAGATGTGATCCCTATTTACATATTAAAAAATACTATCTATCAAGAATTTCACCTACATATTCAAAGAAAATTTGCAACAATGAAATATGAATCTTACCTCCTCAGTTTCTGAATCTGTGTGGACATGAGCTTTGCATTTGTCAATTTTCCTCTCACATCGCCAAAACATCTTTTTCCCATGGAAACCGTTGTCCGTAATTTTCACTTGCCCTCTTGTAGAAAATAATTGCATGTTCAAATAAATAGTACTCACGTTATTACACAATATGCACACACCTAAAACTTGTAAGCACAATTAAATAGTGAAAGCTGAAGGATCGAGTAGACAAATATATAGGGCACCTCATTAAAAGTTTAAGTTACGAATGTAAACGAATCTCGCATTCTGATTGGTTCCTCATTTCTATCACACATCTTGATTGATATTTTGGCCCCCAATCATATCGTTCCTTTACGTTAGATATATTATAAAGGACAGAAGTTTATTTTGGGGTGTCACAGGCTGCCTACAATAAATTTTATTTGGCCTATTCTTCCTATTTCAATGTATAGTTAGTGCCTATTTTTATGAAATCTGAAATAACTTTCTATTAATACAATGGAGTCTCAATTATCCGGCCTAATGGACAGATTGAATAACAAAAAAAGCATTCAATAAATACTCACTTCTTGAGCCACCCATAGCATTAAAAATACCACTTTTATTCCAAAACCAGCTCTTATTCATTTTTTCTGACCTCTTGCTACAGGCCAGTACGGTACTTAATAAACATTTCTTATGTTTTGTACCATGCGTTTTAATAATTTATTATAGAAAAAGGAAGTGCAAAAATGAAAATTGTACAGTATTGTACACATTTTAAGATAAATTTTATAATGTATGACTCAGAAATCAAGTACACAGTGCAGTATGTAATATAGTCACATCTTTAAAACAACTAAACATTAACGTAAAACGTACGTTTTATTTACACAGATTACATATGTCTTATTTTATTAAAAAGAAATATTCTTTTAAAACTAAGGCGCATAGTACGGAGACCAAATACTCGCGACCCGGATAGTCGAGAGTCTGCTACAGTTCCTTCCCATTTCTTTTCAACTGGTAGAGACAAGTTGTGCATGATGTACAGAAACTTTGCTGTGTTCAAGATGTTATTTTTAGTTTATTGCAAAATTATTTGTGGAAGTTTCTCGAAATTTCCAGTGCCTATTTTCATATTTTAGTGCCTAAACATCCGGGCTCTAGTTTTGAAATACACTATAACATATGTAGGTAGGTAAACCTATTTGGATAGAAGATTTTGCGCCCAAATGTCATGCACCCTGATCAAACTCTTAAATCCGGCCCTGGCTACGCCAACGCTCTACCACTGAACTACTGAGCCTCAGTATGTATTTTGATGTTGTAATGTGCCCTCTCGAACTGTTAGTTCCAAATGAGCCTAAAAACTCATGCTTTCGGTGTGCAAGTGTCCGTTAGTAGTCCTAATATTCGCCCTGATCGTTCTAAGTCGTGGCTATGCAACTTAGACCATTACTCGCGCCAAATGCGTAATACGGAAGAGCGAAGCTTGATTTTGCTACAGTTAACTTTTTTTCAAACATCATAGTTGGAAGAGAATGAAAAAAAAGGTATTCAAACTTTAAGTAACTGTCAAGTATTATTGTAAATATGGAATATAACAAAGAATTAATAGCACAGAGGCGTTCAGTATGGAGAATAATATTTTATGTTAATCTGTGATCAATGAGTTGAGAAAAAGATGGACTCTACGAAAAAACGTTATAAAAGAAAACCTGGAAGCTTTCGAACTGTGGACATGGAAGATGAAGGTAAAGTTGAGCTAGACACAAAAGATACGTAATGAGGAAGTGACAAAGAGAGTAGGCAAGAGGGGAACATTATTTAAAACATCAAAAAAGAGAAATAGAAACTGTTTAGGACATTGTTTACTGTTGAAGGAAGAAGCGAAAGAAGAAAAAGAGGAGGAGGAGGAGGAAATCGAATGCAACTTCTTGGCAACATTAGGAAAGATAAATCGTTGCTAAAGGTCAGAAACCCCAAGGTCTTGATGTATGGAGAGGGCTTAACTTGCCTTGAGGGATCTGTAGCTTTAACAAAGCACCAATGATGGTGGTGATTTAACTTAGGAATTTAACTGAAGCCTAATTTCTTAGTGAATTAGTTGCTGCAATTTCTTGATACCTATTTAGTACTTTGTTAGCCTGAAGCTACTTAGTAAGTTAATACGTAGTTGCTAACTGCTCAGTAATACACAGATGCTTAGTGACATGATGCGTTATTGGTTCCTAGTAACTGTTTAATTACTTGTAGCACATTATACTTATAAATTACTTAGTTATTTGGTAGCTACTTAATACTTAGTTACTTACGAACTTGGTATGAGTTGTTACGTACTTATTGTCATTGGATACACTACTCAGTACTTAGAAGCAACTTAGTTATAAAGCAGTGGTGACTCGTGACACAAATAATAAGTGAAGTTCTATCTACACATTCGTATTATCCTTGTTCGTTAGCACTTATTCTAAAATTTCTGAGCTTAGAAAGGATACTGATAATGCCGCTCCTCGCTCTTAGATGACGTTTACTTATTTTCTGGCCCAATTAATACTTATTAATGCCTATTTAGTTCATATATATCAAAGTAATAAGTGAAGCTGAACTTCACCAACCTCACCTGATAAGCCGCCACTGTTCAAAAAGTACTTACTTACACGTAGTTACTTAATAAGAGAACACTGCTCATATTTCTAAATCGGTATACTATCATTTTAAATTAAATGAGAACGCTTGTAGCTCATTTCTAAGAAAATTGTTTCTTAGTGGACAGACAGATAAAAGAAAACATTTTTCTCAATTTTAAGAAACTGTTTTTAACCATGAAACGTAGTTACTTATCTGAACGTATGGGTAATATAAAGAAAATTCAAAGATTGGTCTTTTTATATAGCCTATTAATGGAGAACAAAATTGAAATTAAATGTTTTTTAAAAGTAGAAGAAAAATTATTCATGGGAAGATTCTATACACAAGCATGAACAAATAATGTATAATTAAACTTCTATCATAAGATTGATTTTGTATTTTCATTAAAGCAAACCAAAATTACCTACAGAAGAATTTCTGCAATATAAACTAAATTTACCAACATTTTCTCCAAGCGTTCAGAGAGTTGTGGATACTGGGTTGTCCAATGTTTAATGAACATGGCTTTTGATATGTGACGAATGTCACAAGATGTGATGAGAGATGTTTAAACGAGTTTGTAACATACTACTGATGTACGTATGCGTAGAAAGCTCAATAAATTTCGCTGACGGCTTCGGCGTTACGTTTTTGGGACCAAAATTACCCCATGAAACCTGCACAGTTCTAAATACATCATTGGCGGAAGTATTTTCAGTAATAACCACCTTGTTTAGTGTTTACTGTTTTCTCATTTTCTACTGTGAGAGAACATGATCACCCATGAAGGGGGGAGGGGGACAGGGCGTTGAATAACCCCACCGCTAAAATACAGATGGCGTTGTTGTATCAGTCCAATAGAAGGTATTCTGTAATGGCTTACATTACAGGTTAGTTATTGAGAGTTGGGGAAACCGCCCTCTCAGTTCCCCCTCAATACACGGAACTTTCATATTCCCGATATTAACAGTCTAATGAAATGCGAATTTAACACGTCAATACTGAAGATATTTCACCGGTTGCTCAACGCGCTAACCCATAAATCCAACCAAATAGAGTAATGTTTGCATCCCACCCCTTCTCGGTTCCATTTGTACCAATCCTCTACACCCAACCCACCCCTCATCATGTCCACCACCTAAAATGGTTACGCCAAAGCCATCATTTGTCACAGGCACCGAAAAACCCAACTGCACTGCTTGTCCCTCTATTGAGAATTTCATACAAGATACAATGTCAAATGTGTGTATATGTGTGTGTGTGAATAATGTCTGAGTGTTAGGGAGTACACGTATGTGAACTCTAAAACAGTATTGATTTCCAAATAGGTAACTTCCAGCGTTACGTAAACAATATATATAACACTGGTAGGACTATATGTAATGAGAAAGAATTACAGTTATTAATATTATATGATGCAGTGTTGTTATCTCCTGTTCATGATAGTGCTAAGAATTAAAATAACACTTTTATATTTTGCTGTTTGTTAAATATGTATATTTTGTGTTAGCATATATTGTTAGCACACAAATATGTTATTTTTACTTACTGCAATGAATTGATGTGGAAGAGCAAGACACATCAATTTATAAACATATCCTTTTACGTAGAATGCATTTAAGGTTAATGTAAAGTAAATATTTCTAACGCAAGATGGCATTATCAGCATTTATTGCTTTTTGTTGGACGAAATTGCAAAGCCGCTGTTAATAATTCAAGCCGAGAGAGTTCAAACTTTCAGAGATAAAAGTTCATAACGGTTTCAAAAGTTCTATCTGTGCCGACTTTTTAATTTTTTTTGTTCATTGTTGAAATCTTTTGATTGTTGTAATGAATATCCAAACTTATAACAATGGAAGTCTTTCAATAATGAACGAAAATAGAACATGAAATGGTTATTCTAGTCTTGAATTTGTTGGAGCAGCTTTGCAATTTCGTGCAGTTAGTGTCCTACCATTTAACGAAGTTTAAACTAACCGTCTGAAAACGTTTAAACTACATTTATTGCGAAATTTATAATAACGAATTTAATTTTCCACTAATCATACGTTCGAAAATTTGAAGAGATCTGTCCAATAGAGTACCTGTTATAGAGATATGGCAATATAATCCTCACACGTCGTAGTGTAAGCGATATAAACAAACTATTGAGGAACTTCGTTCACTAATGTAATAATTGAGATGTTTCATCACCTAGTGTAGAGGTGAATTCTTTTGTCCACTAGTATAAGAATTGTAACGCAATAATTAAAGAGTTTCATTTACTAGTATGTGGATTGTGAAGAATGACATCTTCTAGAGAACATCTACTTTTTAAGCTGTGTACGTTTAGTGACTTGGTTCTTCTAAGCCTTGGCTAATGGCTAATCTAGCTATCTCTAGAAGCTCAGCTAGGATTTTAGAATGTAGATTTAGAAAGCCTTTTTCAAGCCCAATGTGTGTTTTATTATTTATGTAGAAATCGAAATGATATTCTAGACAATCTCTTCGGACGAAACCTCCTGAAAAGTAAGGACCTAGGTCAAAACCTCCTCATCAGAATTTCATAGATGGGACAAAATGTCTCCAAGAAGAAGCCTCATCTGAAAAATCCTGAAAGGAAGTATTCGTGTAGGAAATATTTGAGTAAAAAATAATTTATGTATAACAACAGTATTGGCTTCGAACTATGAACACAAAAATCATACGGGATGTAGAAAAATGTATAATAAAAACATGTTTTCAGGTGAGTCGTTAGATTTATTGTCAAACATACCTATGACAGCATTGATTTGGTTCCGTAGGAACCAATACAAAGATATCAAACAATTTATTCATATAATTATAAAGTATGAAGTAGGTGCCATTGTACGGGATGGGAATAGTATCTGACCATTCATTCAGTAATTTTAAAGAAATTTAATTCAATGTATTGTATGTAAGAATAATGAAATCATGACACCTAAGGCCATGTAGTTCGAATGATCGTGGTTAGTAAACCGGGTGGAAAGAGGTTGATAGGAAAACCAAGACGTTGTTGGGATGATATTAGAAGTGATCTTCAAGAGGTAAATGTACATAATGAAAACTGGCTTGCTTTTGCCTAGGATAGAATCCAGTAGCGAACATTGGTTACTGCGGAGATGAACTTGCGAGTTCCGTAAGCTATAGTGTTAAATAGTATTGTATATAAAAAATAATGTGATGTGTGACATTTGCAAACTAATAAAAAAATGGTAAATAGGGTATCTGTACATACATGAATGTAACATTAGTTTTGTGTGAATATACTGCAATGACAAATTGTTTTACATAGTTAAGTAAACATGACATTCTGATTCACGCAAAAAAAAGGTTTATTTGTTTAAGGTGGTGTTATATAAAAACGCGAACAGTTCTCATACACACAAAAAGAAACCGCTAGATTTGGCGCCGATTTATAGATAGTAAGAGCAGGATTGGCAAAGAATATTGTATGTTGATCAGTGCAGAGAATCTCAGACAATACTCGTATTAATCCATTTAAGACATATTTCCGATTACATTTGGACTTCAGTAGGTTTCTATTGTACTCATTTTTAGGTAGATTTCGAAGAAAATATCCGAACAAAAACACCAGAGGTGCAAAAAGTGGAGCCAAGATCTTTAGCCCTAAAAAGGTGTGAAATGGGAGACGGATGAGCCAAGTTCCTTGGTGACAGCATGTAACAGGAACAAAGGAACTTGGCGCGAGCTGACAAAAGCCTTAGGGTTGGTGGCGGTGGACGTAGTGGGTTTTAGGATCCCCACAACCCTTATAGCTTAAGGATCATGAACCTTGCCACCTCGCGCCAAGTTCCTTTGTTCCTGTTACATGCTGTCACCAAGGAACTTGGCTCATCCGTCTCCCATTTCACACCTTTTTAGGGCTAAAGAACTTGGCTCCACTTTTTGCACCTCTGGTGTTTTTGTTCGGATTTCACAGCTTTTTGTAGGTGTATAATATATATACTTGCTCTCGGCCTCGTTTAGGTCCTCGCCCTCTGTAGCTGGCTGCGACCTTAACTTCGAGTTTTTGGGTACTTACGCCCCTTTATCGTATCCACTCTCCAGGACACTGTGCTTCCAGCTGTGAAATCCACCACCACCAACCCTAAGGCTCGAACATCATCTGATGTTTTGCTCGGATTTCACAGCTTTTTATACGTGTATATATATATACTGGGTTCGCCTCGCTGGGTGTGCTACCCCAGAATTCCGTGTGCGCCCAACTTCAAATTTTTAGGGTTACGCCCCCTTTATTGTGATCAGCCCCATGCTGTGCAGACCTTTTCCCATATCGCCTCGGGGGCTGCACGCTCATAGCGGTGGTTTGATCCATTTATTGAAACATTTTCGGGATGGTACACCTTCATACCAAATTTCGTTTCTCTAGCTTCAGTGGTTTGGAAAATGGTATTTGGGCGGCTATGTTGAATTAAAGAAAGCGATTTTTAAAAAGTTTTCTTACATTGCCGTTACCTACTTGTGATGGTACACCTTCATACCA